>JAREIK010000377.1:246201-257924 GCA_029783825.1 Sapria himalayana
ATATAGACAAATAGATAAATAGAAAGATAAAATGATAGATAAACAGACTGATAGATATATTGATTGATTGATTTATTAAGAGATTCAGATCGATAGATACACAGAAAGATAAATAGATTGACAGATATAAAAATAGATATATAGACCAATACATAGATAGACAAATAGATAAATATACATACATATATTTATTTATTTATTTATTTATACAAGTAGTAATGTAGACTAGTAGACTAACAGAGAGTATGACATATAGATAGATTAACAAATATAGTAATAGATAGATATAATTACTGGCATATAGTCAAATTGATAGATATATAGATTGATTGATAGACCGATCATTAGATAGACATATAGATAGATAGATAGATTGACCTATAATTAGATAGACATATAGATAGATAGATTGATTGATTGATTGAATGATATATCGATAGATAGCTAGATAAACAGATAGAAACACTTATATATATATATATATAGAAAGATAGACAGAAAGAGAAATAAACAAAAAGATAGATAAAAAGATAGACAAATATATTGATAGACATATAGATAGATAGATAAATAGATAGATAGATTGATTGATTGATATATAGATAGATATACACATAGAAAAATAGATAAATAGAGAGAAAGATTGATTGATTGACATATAAATTGATAGATAGACAGATAAAAACATAGAGAGATAGAAAAATAGACAAATAGACTGATAGATTAATAAACAGATAGATAGACATATAGATAGATAAACGGATAGACATATAAAAAGATAGAAAGATAGAAGGATTGATAGATAAATAGATAGACAAATATAAAGATAGAAAGATAGACAAGTATTTATATAGACATATAGATAAATAGATAGATCATTATAGATTGAAAACTAGATATATAAATAGATATATAAATAGATAAAGAGATAGTCAGATAGACAAATAGACAAATACATATATAGAGATATAGAGAGATAAACAAATAGATAGATATATAGAGATATATATATATATATATATATATATAGAAGAATAGATAGATAGATAGACAATTATATAAATAAATAGATAAATTGATAGACAAATATATAGGCAGGTAGATAGATACATAGACAAATAGACATATAGATAGATAACCAGATGGATAGATAGATGGATAGATAGGCTTAAAGAAAGATTGATAAGTAGATAGATAGATAGAGATACACAGATAGACAAATAGAAGACTAAAAAATAGATAGATATACATATAGACAGACAGACATATATACACAAAGACATAAATAAAGATAGGTAGATTGACAGATAGACAAATAGTCAAATAGATAGCTAGACAAACAAATAGATAGATAGATAGGTAGTTAGATAGATTTATAAATAGACAAATAGATAGATATACACCTAGACCAATAGAAAAATAGATAGATATACTGATGGAAAGATAGATAGATAAATATATAGACATATAGACATATAAATAGTTAGAGATATAGATAGAAAGATAGATAGACAAATAAACATATAAATAGATACATAGATTGGCAAATAGATATATATATATATATATATATATATATATATATATATATATATATATATATATATAGCTTAAGAGATAAAGAAAAAGATAGATAGATAGATAGATATAGATAGACAAATAGATAGGTATACAAATTTATAAATAAACTAATATATAGATAGATAGATAGATATATATATAGATAGTAAGATAAAAAGATATACAGATAGACAGATAAAAAGATAAAAAGATAAAAAGATAGATAGATATACAAATAAATAAATAGCCATATAGATATTTAAAATAAAAGAAATATAGACAAATACACAAATAGATAAAAATATAGATATATAGACAGACATGTTGACATGTGGAATGGTAGACTAGCACAGATGTAGACATATTTATAGTTGGAAGATATAGAGATAGAAAGATTTATAGATAGATAGATAGGTTGATTGATTTATAGTCAGGTATAAAGATAGATAGATTGATTGATTTATAGTCAGGTATATAGATAGATAGATATATAAATTAGTAGATAGATAAATATTCAAATGGAAAGATAGATAAATAGATAGATAGATATACAATTGGACAAAAAGATATACAATTAGACAAAAAGATAGATAGACGGATAGAAATAAAGAAAGATAGATAAATAAATAGATAAATAAATAGATTGATAAAAATATAGGTAAATAGATAAATAGACATACAAACAGATTGATTCAAAAACAAATATATAGATATATAGATAGAAAAATAGATAGATATACAAATAGATATATATACAAATAGATAGATATACAAATAGATAGATAGATAAAAAGACAACTAGACAGATAGATAAATAAATAGATAGATAGATATAAAGACAACTAGACAGATAGATAAATAAATAGATAGACAGATAGACATTTATTCAAATTATTAAATAGTTAGATAGACATATAAAAAGATGTATAAATGGACAGATAGATAGATAGATAATTAGTTAGTTAGATAGAAATATAAATAGATAGATAGACATATTGACAAATACAAAGATAAACAAATAGATAGATAAATAGAAAGATAAAGGGAAAGAGAGATAAAGGAAATATAAACATATATAGATAGACATATAGACGGATTGATAAATAGAAATATAAACAAAGAAAGAGATAGAGAGAGACATATAAACATATATACATAGTGAAAGATAAATTGATTGATAGATAGATAAATAGCTAGATAGTTAGAAAAATAGATAGACAAATATATAGATAAACATATAGATTGATATACAAATTTATAGATAGACATATAGTTAGGCAGATAGATAAATAGAAAGATAAGAAGATAGACAGATAGAAAGATAGAGAAATAGACAAATAGATAGATTTATAATTAGATAGATAGATAGAATGATAGATAACCACTTAGAAAAATTGGCAAAAAGATAGATAGATAAATAAATATATAGATAAAGATATAGATAGATAGGTAGATAGATAAATAGATAGGTAGACGGGCAGATAGATAGACAAATAGACTGATAGATAGTTAGATAGACATATTTTTAGATAGACAAATAAATAAATAGATTGATATATAGATAGACATACATATAGATAGAAAGGTAGATAGATAGATAAATAGAATAATAGATAGATAGCTAGATAGTTAAATAACTAGATAGATAAAGAGATAGACATAGAGAGAAAGAGAGATATTGAAAAATGGATACATGGACATATAGAGATAAACATAGATATACATATATAGATATACACAGGATGACAAAAAGATAAATATATTGATAGATAGATACAAAGATAGACAAATATATATGTGTATATATATATATGTAGATAAAAAGAATTATAGACAAATAGCGAGATAGAATAATAATGTGATAAAGATATATCAAAAAGATATTTATACAAATAGACTGATAAACAGATGGACAATAAGAAAGATAGAACGATAGGCATAAAGATGGAAAAATATATAGATAGATAGATAGATATAGAGATATACAAATAGATAGATAGACTGATAGACAGATAAATAAATATACAAATAAATAGAGAGACAAAGAGGCTGATAATCAAATAGACAAATAGACATATAGATAGATAGACAAAAAGATAGATAGGCCAAAAAATAGATAGATAGATAAACATATAGGTAGATAAATTTATAGATAGGTATTATTATTGAGAACTGGACAAATACATAAATAAAAATATATTCATATAGATAGATAGAGAGATTGACAGATAAACAGATAGATAGATATACAGATAGTCAGAGATATATATATATATACAAATAGATAGATAGATAGATTGATTGATTGATAAATAGATAGATATGTAGACATATAGACATATAGACAAATAGTCAAATAGGCATAAAGAAATATAAATAGATAGATAGATTGGTGAATAAATAGTCAGATAAATATATAAATAGACTTATAGACATATTGACAGATATACAAATATTAATAGACAAACATATATATATATATATATATATATATATATATTATTTGATAGAAAGATAGACAGAAAAATAGATTGAAAAATTGATAGATACATAGATAGACAGTAAAATAGGCAACTAGACAAAAAGATAAATAGACCGAATATATAGATAGATAGAAAGATAAATAGATATAAATTTACATAGATAAAAAGATTGATAGAGAGAGAGGCAGATACACAACTGGACAGATATATAGATCAACATAAAAATAGATAGATAGATAGATAGACATGTAGACTAGTAGAGATGTAGACAAATAGATTGATAATCATATAGATAGATAGAGTTATAGACATATAGATTAATAGATAGTCAGATAAACAAATAGACATATAGATATATAGATAAATAGGTAGATAGATAGATAGATAAACATACAGACAGGTAGATAGATAGACATATAAACTAATAGATAGATAGACAAATAGACCGATAGATAGATAGATAGATTGATTGATATACTCATATACAGATGGACATATAAACAAATATATAGATAAATAGATAGATAGTTAGATAGATAGGCAGATAGGCAGATAGACAAATAGACAAATAGATAGATAGATAGATAGATATATACCAATATACAGATAGATAGATTGATAGATAGTTAGACAGATTAACAAATAAATAGATAGTTAGATAGATAGATAAACAGATAAATAGATTGATAGTCATATTTTTAATTAGATAGAAAAATAGATACTTAGATAGATAGATAGACAATTAGAATTATAGACTTATAGAAAAATAGACATATAAAAAAATAGATATGTAGATAGATAGACATATAGACTGATATAGAGATAGAACCCTAATGATAAAGGGTTCATTGATTTTTTTTGATAATAGTTGATTATTCTGTAGTCGGAATAGAATCTCTAAGAAAATAAGTTTCTCTACGTGACTAGGGATTCATATTGATATCAAATTTATAAAGTTTTCGTAAAATATTCTGAGAGATAGTTTCTCCTTTTAGAATTTCTTTCTATTTAAAGGCTATAAATGATCGTGGTTTATATTTTAATTCAAACTATTTAGAAATATCTTTGTAAGTGGTTAATTATTGAAAATTTTCTATGTTTTTTTAAATATATTACAATGTAAATTGTATTTGGATAGTTATAACTATGAGTAAAATATGGTTTAATCATAAATGTCATATTTACATTTCATATGCATGGGAACATTCCAAAAATGGGAGGGTGCATAATATATATATATATATATATAAAGATATAATTGATGGTATTTTGCTTACTCAAATTGAGATAATGTCTAGACTCAGTTGCACATTATTTTTTATGAGCATGGCTAATATTATTATGGAAACTTAAATTCGAATAATGTCCAAACTGAGTTATGTGTTGGTTTTTTGAAAATACCAAGGAAAAAATATATTCTATCGAAAAATGTCTAATATTATCTTTAGGAGGAGGTCAATATTTCTCAGAGTTTGTCAAAGGAAATTATAATTTATTCGGAGAATGTCCAATATTGTTTTATGCTGAAGATCCATATTTTTTGGAGTATTTCCTAAATATATATATATATATATATATATATATATATATACACATATAATATCTCACTTGGCTTCGGCATGTATGAGGGAGTCAATGTGACTCGGGAAATGGGCATATAAATATTTCATCGATAATTGCATTCATGTAAAATATTGTATTTGAATGGGTTTTGATATATAAGCATGATGTTTGTATGTACACTTAAGTAGGGGTGTCACAGACAAATAGTTAGATAGATAGATAAATAGAGATACAGATAGTCAAATAGATAGTTAGATAGATAAATAGATACACAAATAGATAGATAGATAGAAAGATAGATACATAAATTAATAGATATAAAAATAGATCAATATATATATATATATATATATATATATATATATATATATATTGATTGATAGACAGATAGATAGATAGACAGATAGACAGGTAGACAAATAGACAGATAGATAGATAGACAGATAGATAGATAGACAACTAGACAGATAAATAGATAGATAGATAGACAAATAAAAAAATAAGAATATAGATAGATAAATATAAAGACATATAAAGAGTTAGACACATAGACAAATAGACGTATGATATGTAAATAGATAGACACATAGAGAGAGAGAGATAAATAGATAGATAGACAGATATATAGCTATATAGATAGACATATAGATAGATAGATAATGAGATAAAGTGAAAGATAATTAGATAGATAGATAGATCGACAAATACCTAGATTGATAGATAGAAAGATAGACAAATAGATAGATAGTTAGAAAGAAATAAAGAAATATATATATATATATATATTTATTTATTTATTTATTTATTTATATATAGACTTAAAGATAGGTAGATAGAAAGATAGATATATAGATATATAGATAGATAGATATATATATAGACATAAACAGATAGACAGAGAGACAATTAAATAAATAGACAGATAAACAGATAGACAAATTGGTAAATATACATATAGACTTGAAGAGAGGCTGATAGAAAGACAAATAAATAGATAGACAAATAGATAGTAAGGTAGAAAGATAGACAGATAAACATATAGACAGATGAATAGAAAGATAGATAGAATAATTGATAAACTGATAAAAAGATAGATTGACATATGGACAGATAGATAGATAGAAAGATAGGTAAATAGACATATAGATAGATATATAGAATGATAGATAGATATATAGAATGATAGATAGATAGATTGATTGATAGACATATTGATTGATTTATTGATGTATAAATAGGCAAATAGATAGATAAACAAATTGACAACTAGACATATAGAGAGATAAAGATTTAAAGAGAGAGAAAGATAGACAAATGGATAGATTGATAGATAGATAGACAGAAAGAAAGATAAATAGAGATAAATACTTATAGATAGATAGACATTTAGACAGATGGATAGATAGATAGATAGATAAATAGACAAATAATATGATAGATATATAGAAAAATAGATAGATATATAGATAGATAGACAGATAGACAGATAGACAGATAAATAGATAGATTAGAAAATAAATAAATAGATAGATAAATAGACTCATAGACACACAGATATATAGATATATAAATGAATACATAACATATAGACAAATAGAGAGATAGAGAGATAAACAAATAGAGAGATAAATTGACAGGCATACAAATAGATTGATAGATAGACAAATAGATTGATAGATAAATTGATAGATAGACAAATAGATAAATAGATAGATAAATTGATAGAGAGATAGACAGAATGACAAATAGATGGATATATAGATATATAGATATATAGATAGATAGATAGATAGACATATAGATAGATAGATAGACATATATACAAATAGACATATTGACTAATAGATCGATAGATAGTTTAATCGATAGTTAGAAAGATAGAAAAAAATAGATGATAGATAGACTAAAAGAAAATTAGATAAATAGATAGATAGATAGATATACAAAATGACATATATATAGAAAGATAGACAAACATATAGTGAGATAAATAAATAGAAAGTGGGAGAAACATATAGATAGATGATAGATAAGTAGATATACAAATAAATAGATAAACATATATTCAGAAAGATAGATAGGCATAAAGATAGGTTGATAGATAGACAAATAGACAAATACACATCTAATATGATAGATTGATAGACAGATATGTTGATTAAAATATAGAGAAAAAATAGAAAAATAGACAGACAAATAGATAGATAGATAGATAGATAGACAGACAAATAGATAGATAGATACATAGACATGTACATAAGTAGACTATTAGAGAGGTAGATAGATAGACATATAGACTGATAGACAATTAGATATATAGACTAATAATCAGAAAGATAAATAAATAACTAGAATAATACATAAATAGATAGATAAAAGATATATAGACAAATAGATAGATAGATAGATAGACAACTAGACTAATAGACAAATATATAGATAGATAGATATACAAATAGACAATATATACATATATATTTAGACAGATAGTCAAAAAGATACATAGATTGAAAAATAGATAAACTATTACGCACATATAGACATAGACAGAGAGAGAGATAGAGAGATAGAGAGATAATCATATAGATTGAAAGACAGGTAGATAGATAGAGAAATAAAGAGATAGATAAAATTTAGATAGATAGATTTATAGACAAATAGATAGGGGTATAGATAGATTGACAGATAAATAAATAGATAGATAAATAAATTGATAGATATATAGATTAAAGATACATAGGTTGATAGATACAAAGGTAGATAGATAGACAGACAATTAGATAGATAGATATATATATATATATATATATATATATATACAGATAGATTTATAAAAAAAGAAATATTGATTGATTGAGAGATAGAAAAATTGATAGATATACTAATAAATTTATAGATTTATAGATAGATAGATAGATAGATACAAAGATAGATAGATAGATAGTTAATTAGACAAATAAACAAATTGACATATTGACATATAATTCTATAGACATATACTTAGATAGATAGACATATAGACACATAAATATATAGACAAATAGATAGATAGATAGATAGATAGACAGATACACTGGTTGATCTATAGATAGACAAACAGATAGATAGTTATATAGATAGATAGCTAGATAGATATAAAGAAAGAAAGAAAGAAAGAAAGATAGATAGATAGATAGAAAAATAGATATATATATATAATGAAAGATTGATAGTTACATAGATAGATAAATACAAAGAATGGTTGATAGACAAATAAACAAATAGACATATAGACATATAGATAGATACACATATAGATACATAGATAGACAATTATATAGATAAACAGATACACAAATAGACAAATATAAAGATAGAGAGATAGATAGATAGATAGATAGATATATAGATAGACATATAGAATGATAGACAAATAGACACATTGATAGTTAGACAAATAAACAGATAAATATATATACATAAAGATAAATAGATATATCTACAGACAGACATATATATATATATATATATTTATAGATAGAAATATAGATAGATAGAAATATACACTACAAGAAAAATCCAAATTGCAAGAAAAATCTCCCCAGCTAAATGGGGAGTTTTCATTACTAAATGGGATATAATGATGGATTAGCGACGGAAGCTTTCCCAAGCTAAAGTGCTTGTCACTAAAAATTAATGAGGGAAAGAGTCCCTAGCTTAAAAACTTTAGTGTTGAAAAATTCTCTAACTAAAATAATAATTTTCCTAGCTAAATTAGCAAGGAAAATTCCCTATCTAAATTAGCAAGGGAACATTCACTATCTAAATTAGCAAGGAAATAATTCATAGTTATTTTGATTCCAAAACTATTTTCAGAATTTTATTTTTTTTTAAAAAAATTAATTAATTAATTTAATATTTTTATATTAAATTGAATAGAATAAAGGTGTCAAATGAGTCGTGCCGGACCGGCCCATCCCATTTTTAGCCAGCCCGACCATGCTTCCATGCTAGGCTAGGCACGACACGATTACTGTATCATATCATGCATGGCCTGACATGGTTCTATAGAGGTCTGCTCGGCACGGACCCACGACACAAATCTGCCGGGTTCGGCCTGATCACGCCAAAACCCTAATTTAAAAAAACTAGGGTTTTGGTGGCACGCCATCGTGCCATTGTGTCACTGTGATTCTTCTTCACGTTCGGCACTCAGCTTCTGCCACTAGGGTAGTTTCTCGGCTCATACTGAGGTATCATGCCAACGAGCCACGATAGCATGCGATGTAGGCACGACATGAGGCCTGATTGGCGTCGACATGGCACGACATGGTCGGTGCCATGGACAGGCACGACACTGGCATGGGCATGGGAAATTTCCGTGCCATGCCAGCCAAGGCACGGTTGAATCATGCCGTGCCTCATGATGGTCCGAGCCGGCCCTGCCGGTTGACACCTCTAGAATAAAAACAGAAACTATAAATGATAATTTATAAATAACAAAAAATAAAATTATTTAATAAATTATTCTGATACAATATTTTATATAATTTAAACAAAAACATAACAAAATTTTATTATATCTTATTAATCAATATATCTACCAACTATGCATAAAGTATAATTTATCCGTACATTGACATTGCTTTCTCTCCCTCAGCTCTTCCGATCACAATCTTTCTATTGCGGCAAAGCTGTCCGAGTCATGATGCATCATGTCTAGGAAAAAATGCCTTCAATTATACAATCTTCGTATATGAAATAATGCGATACAATATCTGTATTAAATTTAAACCAGTCAATAAAATCAAAATAAATAAATAAAGTTATATTTTGATAAATATATAATATTGTAGTATACATGTATATATATACTATTGTGCATATGTACATATATACTAGCATTTCACTAGTTACATATATTATTGTAGTATGTTTACATATAAACTATAGTATTATATGTACTTATATATTGAGTATATATATACTCAGTATATATGTACATATATGCCAAGTATATACGTACGTATATGCCGAGCATATATGTACGTATATACCGAGTATATACGAACATATATACTATAGTATATATGTAAGTATATACTCAGGATATACTTAAATATATACTATAGTATATATGAACATATATACTAAATTATATACATGCGTATATACTACAGTATTATATGTAAGTATATATTACATAGCTTCAAATTACACACACACATGTACTTTCATGCAAATACACATACCATTAAAGATAATAGAAGGAATGAGTATATACGTATGTATATGCCGAGCATATACATACGTATATATTGTTGTTGCTGCTACTACTGCCGCTGTTAATAAAAGTTGGGTGGGCGATGATCCTCGACTGATAAACTTCTCTGCCAACCACTCGTTTTGAGATTGAGTGAGTTTCTGACGAGGCGGCGAGCTACTTCTGCTAAAACAGGACCCGATATTACTCCAGGCACTTGCGACCTATAAAAATTGGGTAATGTTATATTTTTCCTTTTGATTGAATATAGTTTTGTGAAATCTAATAAAATTAAATGAGACTGCATAAGCATCATCATCATCTTCTTCATCATCATCCTAAGATCTAGTACAATTAAAACCTTTCATTAAAGAACTGACAGAAAAAAACTTATTTCCTTATGCATACGCTATATACCATGTGATAATTGCATATCAAAACAATTACTAAGAGCCTTTGTCTGCCTTTGTATGCCTCTATATACCTCTGTCAGCCTCTATCCGCCTGGCTGGCATGGACCAAAAATATTTTCATGTCACAGCTTTGGGGAAGGTCTAAATCCATGGATTTTATGCCCTATTTTATTTACAAATAATAATGATCAATGATTATTTTGAATTAAACATTCAATTATTTCAAAATATACTAATAATTATATAAAACTACTTACAGATGAATATTTAAAAATTAAATATCATGAATATCGAGGTAATGCATTATGAGAATCTACATGAATAGATAAAGATTAATGAATATCATGCTATTACTAGATAAATGGAGCAAAATATGATAATGGACTAGAAAGGAAAGCAAAAAAAATTAAAGTTTGAAGGGGGAGAGGGAGAGAAGGGGGGGAGAGAGAGAGAAGGGAGGGA
>JAREIK010000377.1:262424-304924 GCA_029783825.1 Sapria himalayana
TTTATATACTATATATCTTTGTAATAGTCTATGTGTATATGTTTTTTGTCTATCTATCTATCTTTCTAGATATCTTTATATTTATCTATCGCTTTATCTATATAATTGTCTATCTATCTATATATCTACTTCTTTACTAGTTACTTGTCTATATATTTATATATCTATCTAACTATATTTTCGTCTATTTGTATATATTTTTATCTATCTACATATCTATCTTTTATTTTGTATATCTATCTATTTATCTCTCTATCTAACTATCTTTTTTTATATATCTTTATATCTACCTATCTATCTATCTATTTATCTATCTATCTTAATGTATAGCTCTCTATCTATTTATCTATCTATCTATATGTATATATTTCTATCTGTCTATCTATCTAGCTAACTATCTATCTGTCTATATATCTTTCTATCTATCCATCTATCTATATGTCTATCTATCAATCAATGAATCTATCTCTCTCTATCTCTATGTCTTTTTTTATTATCTATCTTTCGATGTATCTAAGTATCTATCTATATATGCGTCTGTCTATCTATCTATCTATCTAACTATGTATTTATCTTTCTATCTATATATCAATTTATCTTACTATATATCTATCTATCTATCTTTCTTTCTTCTTTCTTTTTTTATATCATCAATATGTCTATCTGTCTATATCTCTACTAGTATAACTATCTACTTGTCTATCTATCTATATATTTGTCTAAATATCTTTGTTCCTATTTGTCTATCAACCTATTTTTCTAATGTGTATCTACTATATGTCTATATATCTATATGTATATTTGCCACTCTATGTATATGTATATCTATCTTTTTATATATCTATCTATCAATTTGTCATTATGTATATATGTCTATTTGTCTTTCTATTTATCTTTCATTATCTCTATCTATCTATATATCTATCTATCTATTTATCTATCTATCCGTCTATTTGTCTATTTTTCAATGTCTATCTGTCTATTTGTCAGTGTTTATCTGTCTATCTATTTATTTATCTATTTGTCTATTTATCTATCTATCTATCCATTTATCTATCTATCTATTTATATATATGTTTAAATGTCTATATATCTATCTGTCTATCAATCTATTTGTCTATCTGTATATCTATCTATATGTCTATTTGTCTATATAACTATTTTCTTTCTATGTATATGTATATCTATTTTGTTATATATCTATCTATCTTTCTAAATGTCATTGTGTCTATATGTCATTCTATCTATCTTTTTTCTATCAATATGTTTATCTATCTATCTATTTAACATTCTATCTATCTATTTATCTATTTGTAATCTAACTATCTATATATTTATTTATATATTTATCCATTTTTCTATCTGTATATATTTCTATCTTACTATCTATTGGTATATTTGTATATTTGTCTATTTGTAAATAGATATCAAGTAACATAACATTTAGGTTGATATATATATATATAGACAAAAAGATAGATAAATAGATAGATAGACTGATAGATAGATAGACAAATAGTTAGATAGATAGATTGATTGATAGATAGACAAATAGATAGATAGGAAAATAGATCAATAGATAGATAGACAAATAATAAATAGATACTTAGACATATAGATAGATAGATATTAAATAGATAGATTGGTAGATATATACATAAATAAAAAGGTATAATAGATAAATAGACATATAGACTAAAAGATAGATAGAGTGATATATAGATAGATAGATAGATAGATAGTTTGATAGATATATATATATAGATAGAATGATTGTAGATAGATAGACAAAAAGAAAGTAGAATGGTAGATTGGTAGATGGGTTGATAGATTGACAGTTAGATAGAGAGACAAAAAGACACATAAATAGGTAAACTTGTAAAGAGGTAGACAAATACACAAGTAGACAAATAGACAGATAGGTATATACTGAGATAGACAATTTGAAAAATTAATAGATATATAGTTAGAGATATAGGCAAATAGATACAAATATTGATTAATGAATAGAATAATAGATAGATAGATATGCAAGTTGACTGGTACAAAGGTAGAGAGATAGACAGATAGATAGATATAAAGATAGAAACGAATATATATATATATATATATATATATATATATATATAAGTCGGTAGATTGAAAATAGATAGATATAAAGACCTTTATATAGTTAGATAGAAAAAAGTTAGATGGATATGTTTATAGATAGAATGTTATATATATATATATATATATATATATATATAGATAAATAGATAGACAGATGACAAATAGATAGATAGATTGATTGATTGACAAAAAGATAGAAAGATATATAGATTGATAGACAAAAAGACACATAGACATAAAGTTAGATAGAAAGATAGACATATAGATGATAGATAGTTAAATAAATAAATAGATAGAATGATATATATATATATATATATATATATATATATATATATATAGAACGAAAGATAAATAGATAGTTAGATAGGTAGATAGATAGAAAGATATATAAATATACAGACAAATAGATAGAGAGTCATATAGATAGATAGAAAAGTATACGATTAGAGAGGTATACAAAAAGAAAGAAAGATAGATAGATAGATAGATAGATAGACAGATAGATAAATAGATAGATAGAAAGATAGAAAGATAAATAGATAGATTGACATGTAAACTTGTAAATAGGTAGATAGATTCACATGTAGACAGATAGATAGATAAATATATAGATATATAAATATACAGATTCATAGATATATAGATAGACATACAGACAAATAGATAGATTTATAGATTGACGAATAGATAAATACATAGAAAGACAAGTAGACTAATACAGACATAGATAGATAGAAGGGTATAAAGATAGAAAGATATATAGATAAACTAATATATATATATATATATAGGTAGGTAGGTAGGTATATAAAAAATAGATAGATAAAATGACTTTTAGACATATAGAAAAAAAGATAGAAAAATATGTTTATAGAAAGATATATAGATCGATAGATAGATAGATAGATAGATAGAAAGATGAATAATTTGATAGATAGATTGATAGACAAAAAAATAGAATGATAAAAAGATAGCTAGCGAAATAGCCAGATAAACACAGAAATAAAAATAGATAGAGAGATTGACAGATATAAAGATAGATAATTCAATAAATAAATAGATAGAATGATAGATATCGATAGATTGATAGAAAGATAGATAGATAGATAAACAAATAGATAGATAGAGTGATAGACAGATATACAACTAGATAATTAGATGAATAAACAAATATATAGATTGATAGAAAAAAATATAGATAGATAGAATGATTTACATATAGACACATTGACATATATACAATTAGGCAAATATAGAGATATAGAGGCAGACTAGTTTACAGATAAACATAAAGATAATTAGACAGATATATAGTATGATAGATAGAGAGATAAATAGATATAGAGATAAATTGATATATAAATAAAAAACATATCATTAATAGATAGATAAATAGACAGACAGACAGACACATTGATAGATAGATAGATTGATTCATTCATTCATTCATAAATAGACAGATAAGCAAAGAGAAAGACAGATAAATAGATAGACAGATATATAGATATATAAGTGGATAGATAGATAGAAAGATTTATAGATAGATAGATTGATTGATTGATTGATTGACAGATAGACAGATAGACATTTATCCAGATAAACATATAGATAGGTAAACTAGTAAAGGGTAAGATAGATAGATAGATCGAGGGATATATAGATAGATAGATAAATAAATAGATAGATAGATAGATAAATATATGGTTAGATAATTAAACAGATAGATATAAAGTTAGATTAATAAACCAATAGATTGATTGATAAATTAATAGAAAGATTGAAGGATAGATAGAAAGATAGATAGAAAGATATATATATATATATATACAAATAGAAATATATAAAGATAGATAGATAGGTAGATAAAGATATAGACAAATAGATATATAGATTGATAGACGAATAAATAGATATATAGATACATAAATAAACATATAGATAGATAGATATATAAATAGACTTATAGACATATAGATAGAAAGATAGGTAGATAAATAGACATATAGACAGAAACACGAATATAATGTTATAAAGATAGACATAAAGACATATAAATAGTTATGAAAATAAAAAGATATAAATAAAGACATAAATATATATACGCATAAAGATAAATAGATAGATAGATAAATAGATAGATAGATAGATAGATAGATATATATATATATATATATATATATATATATATATATATATATATAGTTTGATATATTAATAGATAGACATATATAAATATAGACAAATATAAAGATATATAGATAAATAGATAGATAAATAAAATGAAATTTTACTAGTATAAAGGAAAACAAATAAATAGATAGATAGATGGATAGATATATAGATATATAAATAGAAAGACTAATAGATAGATTGATAGAAAAATAGATAGATAGATGGATTGATTAATAAATATATAATTAATAGATAGATAGATAAATATAAATATAGAAAAATAGACAAATATCTAGATATAGAGATAGAGTGGTAGACAGATAAATAAATTGTAGAACAATAGATAGATAGATCAATATATAGATAGTTAGATAGATAGTTATATAGATAGATAGATTGATAGATAGTTATATCGATACATAGACTGATAGATAGAATAAGTGATAGACAAATAGATAAATAGACAGATAGACAGATAGACAGATAGGGATATAGACAGATAGGCAAATAGATAGATAGACATATAAACTAGTAAAGAGGTAGATAGTTACACAAGTAGATACATAGAAAGATAAATAAATAGATTGATAGACAAATAGAAAAATTGATAAATATATAAAAGATAGACAGATAGAAAGATAGATAGATATACATAGACATATATCTAGATAGATAGACAAGTATACTTGTATAAAAGTAGATAGATAGATAGATATATATAAAGAAAGATTGAAAGATAAGTTGATAGATATACAAATAAATAGATAGTCATATATACATAGATAGATAGAATGACAAAAAAAATAGATAAAAAGATTGATTGATAGATAGATTGTCATATAGAAAGATAAACATGAAGAAAGATTTCCAAATAAATAGATAATCATATATATAAGTTGACTAGTAGGGAGGTAAAAGAATAGATAATTAGATAGATAGGCAGGTACATAGATAAATTGATAGATTGTTAACTAGTGAAAAAGTAGACAAATAAACAAATAGATAGATAAACAAATATATAGATAAACAAATGGACAAATAAATAAATAATATATATATATATATATATATATATATATATATATATATATAAAGATATACAGATAAATAGATTGATATATAGATGGATAGATAGACAAATAGACAGACAGATAGATATATAGACATATAGATATATAGATATTCAAAGAGATTGATAAACACATAAGATATATAGATAGTTTGATATACAAAAAGACAAATAGTTAGATAGACAGATAAACGGATAGATAAATAGGCAAATAGAAAGATAGGCAGTTAGAAAGAAATACAGATAGGCAATTAGAAATATAAATAGAAAGATCAGTAGACTGGTAGAGAGGTAGAAAATAGACAGACAGAGATATATATATATATATATATATATATTGAAAGATAGACAAATAGATAGATAGATAAATATGTAGGTAGATAGAAATTCAAACAACATATAATATTTTTTTTCATAGATAAGTAAAAAGATATATATATATATATATATATATATATATATATATATATATATATATTTAGATAGATAGATAGATAGATAGACATATAGACAAATAGATAGACAGATAGACAGATAGACATATAGACAGATAGACATATAGACAGATAGACATATAGACAGATAGACATATAGAGAAATAATGAGATAAAAAGATATGGAGAAAGATAAATAGATAGATAGTAATTTATACAGATATATAGTTAGCCAGATAAATAGATAGATAGATAAAAATATATATAGGTAAAAAGTTAGACATAAATTTAGATAACAAAATAAATAGATACATAGATAAAAAGATATATAGGTAAAAAGTTAGACATAAATTTAGATAACAAAATAAATAGATACATAGATAAAAAGATATATAGGTAGACAGATAGACATAAAGATAGATAAATAAATAAATATATAGATAGATTTTCAGATAGATAGATTGATAGACAAAAAGATAGATGGACAAAGAGATAGATAAAATTAAAGGGAGATAGATAAATAGTTAATTAGTTAGATAGATACATAGATAGATAGAGAGAAAAATAGACAAATAGGAAGATAGACTAATAAAAGATAGTAGGTATACAAATAGATAGATAGGTAGATAGACACAAATTAGATAGATAGATAGATAGATAGAAAAACAAATAGATAGATAGTATAATATATAAATACAGATATATAGTTAGACAAATAAACAGATAGTCAGATAAATAAATAGCCTAAAAGATCTTAAGATAGATAGAAAAATAGTTAGATAGATAAATACATAGATAGATAGACATATAGAAAGATAATTAATTAGACAAATAGATAGATAGATAGATAGATTGATTGATTGATAATTAGAAATAAAGATAGATATATAGATAAATAGATAGACATATAAACAAGTAGATAGATAGGTAGATAAAATATAAACAAAAAGATAGGTAGATATATTTATATAGATAGATTGATAGAAAGACAAATATAGAGATAGATATATATTAAGATGGATTAATCGATATATAGAAAGATAAACAACTAGAAAAATAGATAGATAGAGATCGAGATTGATAGATAGGTAAAAAGAAAATAGATAGAAATAAAGGTATATAAAAAATTGACATATTGTTAGGTAGATATATAGATAGATTGACATATAGATAGATATATAGATAGTTAGATAGTTAGATACACAATAGATGGATTAAGAAATAGACATGTAGACAGATAAAATATAGATAGATAGATAGTTTGATAGATAGATAGATAAATAAATAGAGAGATGAGAAGAATAAAAGATAGACAAATAGGCAGATAGATAGATCTATATATATATATATTTAAACATAGACAAATAGACACATATAGATAGAAAGATAGGCAGATAAAGAAATCCACAGTTAGACAAATAGGCATATAGACATTTAGAGACAAACAAATTAATGGATAGATAGATAGATAAGAGAGATAGAGAGATATATAGACATATAGATATATAGATATATAGATATAAAATTACTAAATATAGAAAAATAGACATATAGAGTAATAGACAATAGATAGATAAAAAGATTGACAGATATACATATACATAAATATATAGATAGATAGAGAAATAATGATATGGATACATAGACAGATTGATAGGCAGATAGATAGATAGTAGATAGATAGATAGATAAATAGATAGTAGATAGATAGATAAAGAGCTAGATAGATAGATAGATAGATAAATAGATAGATATATAGATAGATAGATGAATAGAAAGATATTCAGATAGTTAGACATATATATAGATAGACAGATATATAGATAGATATTTAGATTAACAGATAAACAAATAGATAATTAGATAGATTGACAAGTAGATAAATAGATAGATAGATAAATACAAAGATAGGTAGATAGATAGATAAAAAATAGATAGTGAGAGAGATCGACAATTAGATAGATAAAGATATATATATATATATATATTCTGGCAGATAGAGAAATAGATAGACAAATAGACAGATAGACATACTGACATATAGATAGATTAATAGATTGATAGATAATATATAAATAAATAGATTGACATATAAATAGATAGATAAATAGATAGATAGACAGTTAGATAGATAGATAGTTATATATATATATATATATAGTGAGAGAAACAAACATATATATAAAAAGATAATAGAATCTAGATAGACACATATATTAATAAATAGACACATAGATAGTTAGATGGACAGATAGATAGATAGATAGTTAGACAAATAGATAGACACAGATTAATAAATAGACAGATAAACAAATAGATAATTATGTATGTAGACAAATAGATAGATAGATAGATAGACTGATATAAAAATAAATAGATAAATAGATAGATAGATATATACATTCACTATATATAGATCAATAGATAAGCATATAAGTTGATATTCAAATAGACATAGAAGATAGAGAGATAGTTAGTTAGTTAGTTAGGTATATAGATAGACAGATAGATGAAGAGAATAATAGATAGAAATGCATATAGGCATATAGTCATATAAACTAATAGATTTATAGACAAATAAGAAAATACATAGATAGACACATAGATTGATAGAAAGATAGCCAGGCAGAAAGATACATAGTTAGATATATATACATATAGACATATAGTGATATAAAAAAATAAATTGATATATAGATAGATAGAGAGATATATAAATAAAGAGTTATATAGATAGAGAGATATATAAATAAAAAGTTATACATATCAAAAGATAGATAAATAGACATATAGATAGATATAAAACTAGATAGAAAGATAAATAGATAGATAATTAGATAAACAGATAGAAAGATATATAGATAGATAGACAAAAAGACATAAAAAAATAAAGAGATAAGTAGATCGATAGATAGACATATAGACAAATAGACAGACAGACAGACAGATAGATAAATAGATAAATAGAGAGATAAAGAGCTAGATAGATAGATATATAGATAGATAGATAGATAGATAGATAGATAGATATATAGATAGATAGATAGACAGATAGATAGATGGATAGATAGACATATAGATAGATAGATAGACAAAAAGACATAGATAAATAGACATATAAATAGATATACAGATAGATAGATATGCATATAGATATATAGACATATAGACAGATAAACAGATAGTCAGATAGATAGATATGCATATAGATAGATAGATAGACAAATAAACAAATAGGTAAATAAATAGATATATAGATAGATAAATAGATAAATTGAAAGAACAACAACCAGAATAATAGACAAATAGATAAATACATAGATAGATATATAAATAACCATATAGATGGATAGATAGATATATAAATATATATATATATATATAAATATATATATAGACAGATAGAAAGATATATAGATACATAGATAGAAAGGAAAATAGATAGATTGATAGATAGGTAGATAGATATAATGATAAATAAATAGATAGATAAACACACAGATAGATTGATAAAAAGATTGAGAGATAGATAGATGAATAAATAATTGGATTAAAAGAAAGAAAGAAATATAGCTACAGATATGGGAAGTTAGACAAAGAAATAGTTAGATAGATAGATAGATAAAAATATAAATAGATAAACAGATAGACAAATAGATAAATAGCTAGATTGATAGATGGATAGATAGATAAATAGATAGACAACTAGATAGATAAACAAATAGATTAATTGATAGATAGATAGATTGACAGATAAATTAATAGACTTATAGACTTATAGACATATATACATATAGACAAATAGTAAGATAATTTTTTTAATAGAGAGACATATAGATAGATAGATAGATAGATAGATAGATATATATATATATATACACATAGATGTATAGATCAACAGATAAACAAATAAATAGACAGGTTGTTAAATAGTTAGATAGATAAGCTTATATATAAAATAGTAGGTTGAAAAATAGACAAATATATAGATAGACAGGCAGATAGATAAATAGATAGTTATGTAGAAATGTAGATAGATATATAGATAGATAGATTGATAATTAGAAAGATTGATAAATTGATTTATTAATAGATAGATAGAAAGATAGATAGATATATTGATAGATAGATAAGTAGACTGATAGATATATAGACAAATAGATATATAGAAAAATAGACTGACAGATAGATTAACAAATAGACAAACAGACAGACAGAAGGATAAATAGATAGATATATATATATATATATACACAAATATATAGATAGATAAAGAGATGCATAAACAGAATGATAAATTGATAGAGAAATCGATCGAAAGATATACTTGTACACTAATAAAAATGTATATAGATAGGGATGTAGATATATTAATAGATAGATAGATAGATACATAGTCAGATAGATGGGTAGACAAATAAACAAATAAATAGATATATAGTTTGATTGATTGTAAGATAAACATATAAATATATAGATAAATAGATTGATAGACAGATAATAAATAGACAAATTGACAGATAGACACAAGGACAGATTGACAAATAGAAAGAAATAGAAAGATAAATATATTATTAGATTGAAAGATAGATAGGCAGGAATATAAAGAGATATATAGATAGATAGATATATACGCTGATAGACATATTGATAAATAGACAAATTGATAGATAGACATATAGGTCGATAGACAGATAGACCAATATATAGATAGATAAATATCAAAATACACAAATAGACTCATAGATAGATAAAAAATAGGCAGACAAATATATAAAGATTTAAACAAATAGTCATATAGACATATATAGAGATAGACATATAAATAGATAGATAGATAGATAGAAAATTAGATAAATAGATAGATACAATGCGAGATAGACAAGTAGATAGATAGACACATAGACAAATAGAAAGATAGATAGAAAAATAGATAGATAGATAGATACATACAATATTAGATAGATAGAGAAAAAAAGAGATAGATAGATAGACAAATAGACATATAGACTAATAGATAGTTAGATAGATATATAAATAAATAGATTGACTGATAGATAGATGGTCTGATAAACTAATAGACTAATAGACAAATAGACATATTGATAGATATATAGATATATAAAGGAATAAAGAGCTTAATAGATAGACAAATAGACATGTAGATAGATAGATAGATTGATTGCTTGATTGATAAACTACCAGATAGATAAGATAGATAGATAGATCAATAGATAGACAAATAGATAGATAAAAAAATATACAAATAAATAGATATTCATATAAATAGATAAACAAATAGATATATAGACATATAGACATAAAGATAGATAAATAGATAGACTGATAGATAGATAGATAGACTGATAGATAGATAGACTGATAGATAGATAGACTGATAGATAGATAGACTGATAGATAAAATGATAGATAGATAAACATAGAGTCAGATAGATGGGTAAATAAATAAACAAATAATTAGATAGATAGTTTCATTGTTAGTAAGATACACATATAGATATATAGATAGATAGATAGATAGATAGATAGATAAACATATGGACAGATTGATAAATAGAATGATAGATAGAAATACAAATATATTATTATATAGATAGATAGATAGTCAAATAGATAAAGAGTTATATAGATAGATAGATAGATATATAGGCAAATAAGTAGATAGATAAAGTGACAAATAGATAGATAGACATATAGTCTGATAGACAGATAGACCAATAGATCGACAAATATAAAGATAGACAAATAGATTCATAGATAGATAAAAAGATATGCAGAAAGATATATACATAGTTAAACAAATAGACATATACACATATAGAAAGATAGATAAATAAATAGAGACAAAAACAAATAGAGAGATAGATAGAATGTGAGATAGACAAGTAGATAGATAGATACATAGACAAGACAAAAGATAGGTAGACAAATAGATAGATAGATAGATAGATTGAAAATAGAGAGATAAATAAATAGACAAAAAGACATATAGACTGATAGATCTGTAGATAGATAGACAAATAGATTGATTAATTGATAGGCAGGTAGTCTTATAAATAGATAGACTAGTAGATAAATAGACAGATAGATAAATAGAAGAATAAAAAGCTAAATATATAGACAAATAGACATATTGAAAGATAGATAGATTGATTGACAAACATGCATATAAACAGATAGAAAGGTAGATAGATAAATAGATAGATCAATAGATAGACTATGATTCCCTACATAAGGTATTATATACTATATATCCAGCAAATGGCACCTATAACAAGGATGGTTATAAAGTTGTTTAATAGGTATGCAATAAATTTTGTAGAGGGTTGTTATTGATGTAAATGGAATTTGTCCCTTCTATATAATAGAAGTGATATCAGTTGGCTCCTAGATTAAGCAGGACTACTAAAATGAATGACAATGCTCAAATAAGTCAAAATATATCAGATATTGAGCTTATTTGTTTAAGTTAGTCTATTCAAAGATCAAGAAACATATAGATTAATGTAAAGATGACATAATTTGTGCCTCATAAATCAATATAGATATCATGGATAAAAGGACTAAGTCATACAATAAAATAGTCACAAAATTATGTTAAGTCCAATCTATTATTTTTTTGTCTCGTAGGTAGCAATGATATATTGCTAAATGCAACTCATTGCTTGTTTCTTTATAATGAGATTTTAAAGTCATTGGTAATGTTATGATAACCTATTGGGTCCCACACATAAAAATGTATATATATTTGGAGTTCACTTTATTTTAGTTGGATTAAAATAAATTGGGCCTAATCTTATGTCTGAAATTCATTTCAAATCTTAAACTAATTGGATTGAAAAGTTTGGTCTAATTAATAAATGTATGGACCTTTTAGGTAATGACACATCCTTTTAGAAAGATATGTCATTAATGACACATTCTTTTAGTTAATGACATATCCTTTTAGAATAGTGTTAAAAATCAAAAGGTTTTATAAAACAAGAGAGATAGAAAATGGAGTGATAATGATGATATGTGTAGATACTACTAGAGGCACAAACACCTGACTATGTTAGGATTCGACCAAATTATTCATAATCAATTTTTTTTGTGCTACAAGAGGTAACATTCTTGTCCAACATTTAATTGTATTCACTTGGATCATTGGTGGGTTCCTAGTCCATTGTGAAATTCTGATATGAACTTTACCTGAACCATAATAGTGGTATCAGAGAGAGATTGTGAATCATTTAAATTGTTTGATTTATCTATTTATATTTGATATGAACATACATAATATCATGTTTATACGAATGATTTATGGGCATTTTGATTAATTATGCATGAAACAGATCTATAATAATATTATGATTAATATAATAAATAGTTTAATATGATTAAACAATATTTTTTGTAACTTGTTCATGTTAATTCGATTAATACGAATATTAAATTATATTTCAATTAAATTGATCAAATGTATGATGAATATTGGTCTGATCGATAAGAATCCTATATTCTATTTATGTGATAAACAAGATTGTAATGTAATTACATCCATGAATTAAAATATGGCAATTGTTTAAAGTGATTAGAGATTCGTATAATTGATATACGAAGATGTTTAAATTTTAAGTAATTTTATGGATGAAACTATGATTTTATTATAGTCATAAATCAGTTTTATAAATTTTTTTTGATGAGGAAATATGGTAGCAACTCATTCAATGAGCTAGCAATTTATTTTTGTTTAATAGGATCTGCCCATGATCCCCCGCAAGAGGAGCTGCCCCTTAGACATGGCCAGGGGCATAGCCCTTGGACGCCAAAATTTAAACACCTCATAATTGATTAATCTAATTAATTATAATCATAATAAAGTGATGTTAGATGTATGTTTTGCATGGTGCATGATTATGGCCCTTTACCCCATATGAATGAATTATATGTGTTGTTGTTGTAAGTTAAATACAACCTACGGGTCATGCCTATTAATTTAAAATTCAAGTAGTACAATTCTTTTCATATCTAATTTCTCTTGAATGTAACTCGAGGTTTTCTTCAAGTTGTATAATGTATGATTAGAATAGTATTGGATTAAAATGTTATTTTAAGGAGAAAGGAACCAACAACATATGACAATCAATGAAGCACTAGGAAAAGATACTATACCATTGGCTGTCCTTTTGATTTTCTAATTAGCTTGAGAAAAACATTTAGTTGGAGCCATAACTATTTCTTGATTTTCTAATTAGCTTGAGAAATACATGACTAGCCTAGTAAAAGAAATACAATCACATTTAAATATATGTGATGCATGTTAAATTGGTTGTTTTACAAAATAATTCAAGGAATAGATAAATAGACATTGAATCATATAGACATATAGATAGATAGACATGTAAATAGATAGATAGATTGACAAATAGACTGATAGTCAAAAAGGATAGATAGATATATAGTTATACATATAGACATATAGATATAATGATAGAATGAAGTATCGAATGATAAAAAGATCGACAAATAGACATATAGATATATAGACATATAGACAAATAAATAGATATATAGAAGGATAGAAAGAAAGATAGATAAATAGGTATATAGATAGATAGATAGATAGATAGATTCACATATAGATAGATAGACAATTAGATAGATAGATATATATACAGATAGATAAAAAGGTGCATAGATAGCTAGAAAGATAGACAAATAGATAGACAAATAGATAGGCAAATAGACAAATTGAAAGATAGAAAGATTGATAGATAGAATGATAGACATATAGATATATAGATAGATAAAAAATTAGACAAATAGTTAGACAGAAAGATAGATAGATAGATAATTAGATAAATAGATAAATATAATGATAGATAGATAGAAAAATAGATATAAAGATAGACAAATAAATAGATAAAAATATAGATAGATAGATAGACAGATAGAAAGATAGACATATAGATGAATAGATAGATAGAAAGATAAATTGGTAGATAGATGGATAGATTTGTAGATAGAAAGATAGGCAAACGATAAAAATATAGATTGATCATTTCACGGATAGATGATAGATAAAAAGATAGAAAAATTGATAAACATATAGCTAGATAGATGGAGAGAATAGTATAGAGATAAATAAATAAATAGATGAACAAAGAGATAGATAGAGAGATAATAAGATAGACAGACTAATAGATAGCTAGATGGATAAATAGACCTCTCTACAAATAGATAGATAGACAAATAAATAGACCTCTCTACAAATAGATAGATAGACAAGTAGATAGATAGACAAATAAATAGATAGACAGACATATAGACAGATAGACATATAGATATATAGACAAATAAATAGATAGACATTTAGAACAGATAGGAAAATAAACATATAGATATATAGACAAATTAACAGATAGATATAAAGAAAGATAGATAGATAGATAGATAGACATATAGAGAGATAGATAGATAGATAGATAGATAGAAAATATGACAAACACCCAGATAGATATATAAATAGATAGACATATAGATAAATAGATTGATAGGTAGATAGATAGACATATAAACAGATAGGGATATATACATATAGACATATAATTAGAAAAACAGAAAAATAGAAAGACAGACAGACAGATAGATAGATAGGTAGATAGATATACAGATAGACAAATAAATAGAAAGACAAATAGACATAGAGACAAATGAATAGATAAATAAATAGACAAATAAGAAATGCAATAATAGATAGATAGATATATATATATATATATATATATATATAGACAAATAGATAAAATAGATAGACAAATAGATAGATATATATATATATATATATATATATATATCGATCGATGATAGATTGATAGATATAGAGATAGAGAGGTAGAGAGATAGATAGATAGATAGATAGATAGACAAATAAAAAGATAGACATATACATATATAGAT
Organism: Sapria himalayana; assembly: GCA_029783825.1. Classification (NCBI taxonomy): domain Eukaryota; kingdom Viridiplantae; phylum Streptophyta; class Magnoliopsida; order Malpighiales; family Rafflesiaceae; genus Sapria; species Sapria himalayana. The sequence goes on from JAREIK010000377.1 coordinate 278,178, forward strand.
AAATATATAGATAGATTCATAGATATAAAGACAAATAAATAGATAGACAAACAAATAGATAAATAGAAAAATAAATATAAAGTTAGACAGATAGACAAATAGGCAGATAGAAAGATAGACAAATAGACAGATAGATAGATACATAGATAGACAGATAGATAAATAGGTAGATTAACAGATAGACAAATAGACAGTAAGATAGATAGACAGAATAATAGATAGAAAGATTGTTAGAATGAATTCTATATAGATAGATAGATGGATAGATAGACAAACATATAGTTAGATAGATGGATAGATATATAGATAGATAGATTGAAATTTAGACATATAGACATATAGACACATATATAGCTAGATAGATATATAGATAGATAGATACAAAGGTAGACTGGTAGATAAATAGACAGATAGATAGATAGAAAGGTAGATTAATATCCAGATGGAAAGGTCGTTTGAAAGACAGATTTTTTAATTGATAGATAGACATATATAGAGATAGATAGATATGCAAATATACTTATAAAAAAATAGGAATATAGATTGATAGTAGATAGGTATAAAGACATATAAATAGATAGATAGATTGAAAGATAGATAGATCGATAAATAATAAAATATATAGATGCATAGATAGAAAGATAATCAAATAGATTGATAGATAGACATTCAGATAGATACATACACAAATAGATATAAAGATAAATATATAAAATTATCGATAGTCAAAAAGAGAGATAGACAAATAAATAGATTGATAGAAAGAAAGATAGACAAATAGATATAGAGGTGTCAAACGGGCCGTGCCGGGCCGGCCGTGTCCGTTTTTTAGAGCATGGTCGTGCTATCGTGTAGGGTCGGGCCCGACACGGTTACAATACAGTGTCGTGCCAGGCCCGACATGGTTTATAAAAGCTCGGCCCGGCCCGGCCCCCCGTCACAGCGGGCCGTGCCGTGTCGGGCCTGGTTAAATTTTTTTTTTAATTTTATAGTTTTATATTTTAGTTTATAATAAAATATATAAAATTATATATAGAATTATAGATAATGTATATTATAATAAATTTATAAAATGAAAATTGTTTAAAATTTATTAAATTACAAAGTTTAAATTTTTTTTATAATTTAAAATAAAATTAGTTTATAATTTATTAGAATTAAATTATAGAGTTATAAATTTTTAAATTAAAAAATAAAACAAAAGAATAAATAAATCAAAAGTTTTTGTTAAAAAAAATTAAAAAGTAAAAAAACAAAAGCAAACCAAATGAAAAATGACTAATCAGTCAATAGATATCGAATGTCTGAACCAAACAAATTAGAGTTTCAACGTAACGTATAAATAAAGCGTACAATCAATAAAAAATAAAATATTGAAATCAAAAAGTAGTGGATCATCATCAATCATCAATCGATATATCATGAACATCATCATCCACAACATCAAGATCATTATCATATGGATCATCATTATCGGCAATCAACTCCTCCACTTTCACAGTGGATGCGACTGCAGTCCCTATCCTAGTCCCAGCTCCAGCACTATCATGGATGCTAAATCTCGAATCCTCCCAATTCTTCAAACAGGCCAAGGCCTCAACAATATCTAGACGTAAGCTCGGTCTCATATCCGAAATCACGTTCACTACAACAGAAAAAGCAGACTCCAATGCTACGCTCGAAACCGGAGGAGTTAGTAGATCCCATGTCATCCTAGATAGCAAGGGAAAGGTGGACTCATATGATTTCCACTACTATAATATATCAAGATTCTTACTATCGGAATGTGATAGGATTGAGCAGTAGAATAAAGACATGAGAATTATATAATTATGAAGTTGATAGATTATTATGGTGCTGTCATAGCATTCTGTGCAAGGGAATTTTTGTCTCTGCATGTAAATAAGCATGAATATTATGAAGGCTAAAGTAAAAGGTGCAAGGTAAGTTATTGAGCTGTTAGAATATTTTTCATTGCTATTCTATTCTTATCTTAGCAGCACATTACCGCATAGAAAGATCCAGAAAATCCAGCAGATGTTGGAATTGTTAGATTTTCAGACTATCGGTTAAGTACTGTTTTGTTCTTGTTGGTGTTCAGTATGTTTTAATGGTTAGGTTAAGTTGATATGCGGGAATGTTGTGGAAATATCATGTGTTTATTTACTGAAGTTTTTAGATTATTAGGACTTGTAAGAGTTTAGAATAGGTGGCTGGTCCCACAGCTTGTAAGAGTTTATTTCAGCATAAGAGTGTCTAAAGAGGCATCGATGCAAGTGGAAATTGTAGCAAAAACAAAGTGTAGAAGCAATACCATTTGGAGTAATCTGAAAGCTTGATTCAGGCTGGAATAAAAGAGGTTAAAAGATTAAAAGGCAACATTAAAGGCTGGAAGGCAGCAAAGCTAGAAGGTAAGCATGATGGATAATAGTGAATAGATAGATATGCTGATTTCTTTTTGAGAAAATCAGTACCGTCAAAAATAGAACAATCATATACACGAGAGATTAGGAGGACAACAACTTACAATAGAACCCTCACAAAGTAGTAGAATTTGAACTGGATTCCAAAGATTCTATCAAGGAATGTTAAAGCCGAAAATGAGGATTTTAAAGTAATTTTCCATTAAAAGTGTACCTTCTGCTATGCACTTCCTAGGATAGAAGTTTATCACTATTTATTTAGTTTGTTTCTAAGGGACAAGGTTGTAAGAGGGGAATGGGTAGATTTTAGTTTATAAAAATGGTATTCCTCCGCCAAAAGAGAGGGTTAATATTAATAAACTCCTTTAAAAAGAAGAAGAAGAAGAAGCTGTTTTTTTAAAAAAAATTTGCTCTCAAGTTATAGAGAGAGAAACACTATTTTTAGAGAGTGAAACATCAATTTTCAGTGAAGAATAAACCATTTTCAAGCTAAGAATGGAGCAAGTTGATTTCTTAATGAATAAGATGTCATTTTCGCAACATTTCAAAAAAAACCGTGCAACACTATGCATCTTCTTCGGACATTCTCGGAAAAAGAATGGGAAACCCTCAGTTGAGTTCTCCCAGACAGACATGGCTATGCAGATTGCAGACAGACATGGCTATGCATACAGAAGCACATAAATTCACTGTGGTTGGCAAGTTTTCCCACGGGCAACCTCGGATTGAAGACATTAGAGCCTTCTTTGCATTTCTTAAGCTTAAGGGATTGATAAAAATAGGAGTTCTTGATGCTAAGCACGCCCTCGTGCAACTGTTCACAGAAGAAGATTTTCATAGAACCTGGCAAAAGGGTGTTTGGTACATCCTAGGTTATCCCATGAGAGCATTCAGATGGATGCCTGCATTCTCTACCAAACTGGAGTCTCCATTGGCCCCGGTATGGTTTCTCCTACCTATGCTTTATATTCATCTCTTTGATAAGTTCCCCCTATTCCATATTGCGCATGCTGTGGGCACTCCTCTCTTGTTGAATGGTGCTACTGCAACCTTATCTTGGCCGAGTGTAGCTCGGCTATGCATTGAAGTTAATCTGCTACATCATATTCCTCACCGAATATGGATTGGCAACAAGGATGGAGATAAATTCTGGCAAGAAATCATTCCAGAAAATCTCCCTCATTATTGCACATACTGTTATAAACTTGGGCATAACTGTGATATATGTTTGGTTAAAAACAAGCATGCTGAACAGTGGCCAGGACCTATTGCAGGCAAAGGGAGGGAAGAAGTTCAATACAGAATAAACACCTCCCAGCCTAGTGAACTGAACTTTAGCAAAGAGGGAGCTAGATTAGAACTTGTAGAATATGTTCCCACTAGGAAAGTAGTGAGGGAAGAAGTAGATAGTGAGGAAAAAAACAGAACCCATGAATTAATTTTAAAAATTGTAGAAATAAATAAATGAGTAAGGAAGGGAAGATTCGATAACAGAAAAAAAAGAGAGGGCATGCAGAGTTGGGCAGTGGAGATAGCTAATAGCACGAAAGAGGAGTTAGAAGTGGCATCGATATAGATAAAAGAGAGGAAGAAGCTGAGTTTGTAAAAATCATAAAAGATGATATATACATTGGTAGAATTAAAAATAAAATGGGAAACAAAGAATGGGCCATGGAGGAAAGTAAAATATTGGTCGTCCAGCTAGGTAGGGAGTAGAAATATGGAAAAAGCGAAGAGTTAAGTGCCCTTTAAAAACCTAGAAACATGAAAAAACACCCAAATAAATCATATAATTCAAAATGTACCACTATAGCTCGGGCTAAATCTATCCATAATGTTTAAATTTCTTTACTGGAATGTAAGGGGTATTGCAAACATTCCCCCTCCCCATAATAAAAAGGATTAAAAAACTTATTCAAATATATAAAACTCCATTCATAGCGATTGTTGAACCTATGATAAGTGCGGAACAAATTGAACACTACAAAGGAATATTAGCGTTCGACAATGCATTCTCTAATAAAAACGAAAAGATTTGGCTATTTTGGAAAAATATAATTAATATAACTATTTTAGATAATACTGACCAATTAATTAACTTTTGTCTAGACAATTCCCGAGATGAGATAATCTCGATGGTCTATGCTAAATACACTAAAGAAGGCATAAAAGAGCTTAGGAAGGACATAGTTAAAATAGCTAGTATGAATATACCTTGGATAATAGGAGGAGACTTTAACATAATAAGAAATCTTAGCAAGAAAAAAAGGAGGAAATCCTCCTAATAGAAAAGCTAGCAATCATTTTAATGCAGCTATATCAGAGGCCAAGCTGATGGAAGCATCCTTTTTAGGCTCTCAATTCACCTGGTGTAATAACTGGAAAAATAAAGGCATAATATGGGCTAGATTAGACATAGTTTTATTTAATGTAAAATGGATAGAGACTTTTGGTTCTACAGTTGTAAGACAGCTAAATAGAACTTGCTCGGATCATAATCCATTGATAATATCTTTGGAAAAAACTAAAATCATTAGTAATTCTTTTAAATTTCTGAATGCGTGGTGCGTCCATCATGACTTCACTAACATGGTAAAAAATTCATGGTCACAAGAAATTTCAGGAAATTCCATGCAAATCTAGAACATGAAATTAAATATCCTAAAAAAGTACTTAAAGACTTGGAATAGAGAATCATTTGGTAATATTAATAAAAACATTACAGAAGCAGAGCAGAAAGTTGATAAGATGGAGCTCGAACATGAAATACTTCAAAATAAAGATACTAGAAAGGAACTTAATAAAGCCTATGCTGAATTAAAATTAAGGCTTCTCATGGAAGAAGTTTTCTGGAAACAAAAGAACAAAATTAAATGGTTGAAAGAGGGAGATAAAAACACTAAATTTTTCCAGAGAATAGCTAAAATAAAAACTCAGAAGCAAAGAATAAAAGGAATAAAAAATAACCTAAATAAATGGATAGACACTAACTTAGGAATTAAAAATCACTTTGATGAATACTTTGAAAATCTATTTAGAGGTCCTACCAACTTGAATGGAGATTATCTACTGCAGAAAATTGATCATAAAATTTACAAAAGAAAAAAATGATATACTTACGAAATTTCCTGATGAAGATGAACTAAAGGCTGTGGTCTTTAGTTTGGGTACAAACAGTGCCCCGGGTCCAGATGGTTGGAACAATGAATTCTATCAAAAATGTTGGCCCATCATTAAAAATGAGCTATTAAGTGTGATATCATGGATTTTCTGTGGCACAGAAATTGGCACGAAATGGAGTAGTACATATGTGGTCCTCATTCCCAAGATGGAAAATCCACAAAATGCAGTGGATTGCAGACCTATAAGCTTGTGTATAGAGGTGTCAACCGTGTCGGGCCGGCCCGGGCCAGCACGCGGCACGGCACGGTTCAGTCGTGCCTGGGCCGGCCCGGCACGGAAAAAATCTGTGCCCGGGCCCGTGCCGTGCCTGGCTAGGCACGGTTCGGCCCGCGGCACGGCAACGACCGCATGCCTCCCCTCCCGCAAAAAAAGACCACGGGTCGGGTCAAATTCGACCCGACCCGCGGTCCCCGTTTCCCGAACCGCTCGGACAAGTTTGCCCGAGCGGGCCAGGCGAGGCACGGCACGGCCCGTCGTGCCTGCGGGCCGTGCCGGGCCCGGTTTTTTTAAACCATGCCGTGCCGGGCACGACACGGTAGCACGATCGTGCCCGTGAAAAACGGGCCGTGCCGGGGCCGGCCCGTTTGACACCTCTACTTGTGTAACTCCATATACAAAATTTTAGCCAAGCTGCTCCAAAACAGACTAGCAGTAGTTCTTTCAAGAATTATTTCAAAAGAACAGTCAGGTTTCATGAAGAATAGATTAGTGGTGGAAAACATCTATCTTGGGAAAGAAATGATGAGAGAATTAGGCACAAAATCTGAGGGCATAATTTATTATTAATATTAGATATTTCTAAAGCCTTCGATAGAGTAGAATGGAAGATACTATGATTTACTATGAGAAAGATGGGCTTCTCTGAATCTTGGATCGACTTGATATACAGATGTATATCAAGCCCATGGTTTAAATTCCTTGTTAATGGAGAGCTAAAAAAAGATATCAAGCCAGTAAGAGGATTAAGACAGGAAGATCCCCTCTCCCCTTCCCTCTTTAACATTTATTTAGAGCTCTTAATTGTTAATATCAAAGATAAAATCTACACAGGTAAAATTGGCCTATTTAGTCAGCCAAGGGATCCTCCATTGGTGGGATGTATGGCGTATGCGGATGATGTGATTATTTTTACTAATGGTAACATCAGATCCCTCCATAATTCAATGGAGCTGTTAAGAATATTAGAGGAAGAAATGGGGCAGAAAATAAATAATAAAAAATCTCAATTCATGATTGCTAAGAAAGCCCCAAGGAGCCTCGCACATAAAATTTACAGCATTACAAAATTTTCTCAGAAGAAAGGTGCAATTCAATATCTTGGATGCCCCCTATACGAAGGTAAACTGAAATCAGAATATATAGAATTTTTACTTGGTAAAATTAAAAATAAAATTGCTGGCTGGAAAGTAGATATGCTCTCTATGAGTGGCAGAATCACTTTAATCAACACGTGCTTCAAAGTGTAGTTATGCAAAATCTTATGATCACTTACTTTTCAGCGGCTAACAAAAAAAAATAGAAAAAAGAAATGGCGCAATTTCTGTGGGGAATAAAAAATGGTAAAAGAAAGCTACATTGGAAAAAATGGATTGATCTTTGCTACCCTAAACAGGAAGTAGGGCTGGGATTTGAAGATTTGAATGTCCTAGCCATAGCTTGGGCATGTAAAAGATGGTGGAGGCTTAAAGAAAATAATGGCTTATGGTCTGAATTCATGAGAGCCAAATACTGTATAGAGGGAGACACGAGCAGAGAAAGGAAAAAGGCCAAAGCATCGCAAGTATGGATTCAAATGCTTAAACAAAGGGAGTTAGTGGATTAATACTCTAAATTCACTAAAAATGGCTGGAAATGGTCTCTAAGTCCAGATGGAGTATTTTCACTCAAATCTATTAAAGAAAAAGTAAGAAGTAGAAGGGAAGTGCAACCCTTATTTAAATGGGTCTGGAATAATGAAAACTGTCAAAAAATTAAAATTAACACATGGAAAGTTCTCACAAATACTATTCCATTAGATGAAAACATAAAAAAGAAAGGCATACAATTTGCATCTAGGTGTGAATGTTTTCTACAGGCGACAAAATCGCTTGAGCACCTCTTCTCTCAAGGAGAAATTGCACTAGAATTTTGGAAAAGATTAGATTTAGAAATGGGCCTAAAACATAAATGTACCTCTCTTAAAAATATTTTACTCAAATGGAACACTGCACACACACAACACAGCTTGCAAAAATGGATTAAAAATAACATACCACATATTGCTATTTGGTGTATATGGAAGACCAGGAATAATAGTAGATATGAAGGAAAAAGAATGATTGCTAAAGATATCTGGAAAGCGATAAAGAGAGAGATAATAATTACTTCTGAAACTAGCCCGATAGCAGCCAAGGGTGCTTATCTAGATAATGACACCCTAAAATTTTGGAATCTTAAGATATCTAAAACCCCTCCTCACAAATTTATAGGATTAAAGTGGGAAAAACCATCAAAAGATAGATTAGTTTTAAACACGGATGGTAATTTCGACAGAAACATAGGATTAGCAGGTGGTGGAGGAGCTGTAAGGAACTCTATTGACCATCTCATCTTTGCATTCACGGGTAGAAATACAGCCACATCTCCTTTTCATGCAGAAATCCTAGCATTGCGAGTAGGATTAAGAGGCTGCAAAACTAAAGTGCTTTCAAATATAGACATCCAGCTTGACTCTAAAATTCTGGTAGACCTAGTGAATAAAAAAAGAATTATGTGGAAATATGAAGAAGAGATAGAAGATATCGGCTACTTAATAGAATACTTGAATGGCTCAAGTAAACAAATTTATAGAGAGGCAAATGCCTTGGTAGATAAGCTCGCAAAAGATGGAAAAAACAAAGAATATCTTGAATACGAAGAGGAATCCCTTCCAGACAAATTTAAAGGTATTACTAGGTTGGACAAGAAAGAATATCCTTATATTAGAATTGTTAAAAATTAGTATTTTGATTTGCCCTTGAAACCGCAAAGGGAGGGCAACCATAAAAATTATTAAAAGCCTGCCCAGTCCTGAGGGGAGGCCATAAAAAATAGAATTTATTTAGTTTTTATTTAAAATTATCTTTTGCTAGATTGGCTTGTGTTAGGGTTTACCTTGCCAAACCTTCATATAAGAACAGATTTGCGGCAGATTGATGAGTCTCCCTGGCCCTAAGGGGAGACTAAAAGTTACTAACTATATATATATATATATATATTAACTCGCTTCAGGGGCTGAGAGGCCAACCTTGCATGCTTGAGGCAAAGGAGTTAGAAATCACTGCTATATCATCTTTGCAGGGGTGGAAATACACAAAGAAGAATAAGTATAGCGGTTACATGCATTGTTTTGGGTTTATGTTATATGTGATGTTAGAACAGGTAAGCTGGCTGGAATTGGAGTTAGCACTTCCTAAAGCTCAGAATCTCTAGCAGTTGCAAAATTCTAGAATTATAATAGTAGTTTGTAAATCTTAATTATTGTTATGTAAAGAAAAGAGTCTGTGTTAATGTCCATGGTAGCAATGCGGCAAAGGAGAGAAAGTGTCATGTGTTATTTTCATTGCTAATAGGGATTTAGAGTTTATTAGTGTTTAGAATAGTAAGTAGGGAGAGGACAAAATAGCTGTCTCTCTAAGCAGAGCTAAAGTGAAAGCATGGATATCTAAAAAGTAGAAAAAAGTCCAAAAAAAGCAAAATTTAGAGAAGCTGAAATGCAGTAAAGAGATTGCATGCCCCATGTGATGCAACTAGAGGTGTCAAACGGGCCGGGCATGGCCGGCCCGGCCCGTTTTTTTTGAGCACGAGAGTGCCTTCGTTTCGAGCCAAGCATGGCACGCAGGCATGGCACGTAGGCATGGCACGCAGTCATGGCAGGTAGTGTCGGGCCTGCCTGGGCCCAGCTTGGCCGTGCGGGCCAGACAAGGCCGTACGGGCCAGAAAAGAATTTTTTTAAATTTTTTTTATTTTATTTATATAAATTATTAAAATATATATATAATTTTAGATAATGTATAATATTATATATTTATAATATGAAAAATGTTAAAATTTATTAAAATAACAAAGTTTAAAATTTTTTTTAATGTAATATAAAATTAATTTAAAATGTATTAGAATTATATAATAAAGTTATAAATTTTTAAATGAAAAATTAAAACAAAAAAAATAAATAAATCAATACATTTTGTTAATAAAAATAAAAATTAAAAAAAACATAAGCAATTAAAATGAAAAATGACCAATCAACCATTTGAAACCGAATGTCCAAACTAAATAAATTACAGTTTCAACACAACGTACAAACAAATCGTACAATCAATAAAAAAACATCGAAATCAAAAAATAGTAGATCATCATCAACCGTCAATCAGCATATCATGAGCATCATCAGCCGCAACATCAAGATCAGTATCATATGGGTCATCATCATCAGCAATCAACTCCTCCGCCATTGTAGTGGATGCGGCTACAGTCCCTGTCCCAGTCCCAGCTCCAGCACGATCATGGATGCTAAACCTCGAATCCTCCCAATCCTTCAAACAAGCCAAGGCCTTAACAATATATGGACGTAATCTCAATCTCCTGTCCGAAATCACATTCAATGTAACAGAAAAAGTAGACTCTGATGCTACGCTCGACACTGGAGGAGTCAGTAGATCCCGAGCCATCCTAGATAGCATGGGAAAGGTGGACTCATATGATTTCCACCACTGTAATATATCAAGATTCTTAGTATCTGAATGTGATAGGATTGAGCAGTAATCGATATCTAAGTACCGAGAAAGTTTGCTCCTATGTGATGGTTCACCCCTACGTTTCCCCCTCACTAGCTGAATGGAAAAATCATCATCTCCGAATAAGGTATCAATGTCCGTAATCATAGTCTCACTACCACCACCACCATACCTAGTATCGTAGTATTTGAATAGGTCAGTAACTTCTTGTGAATGAACCCTTCAGGTGGCTCTTCCAGGTTCATGCACGAGGAAATGTAAGTCAATGTGTTTTCTACCCCTTTCACCTTAACCCTAAGGTCCATGCATGCAGCGAGAAAATAAAGAGATGGAACGGTGGACCAGTACTTCAAGTACTTGGTTTCTATCTCTACAACCATATGGCTAAGTGTCGGGTTAGCTCGATACTTACTAAACATGTTACTAATGTTGCATATGCACCGGAGTGCAATGCAAAAAGTGGGCGTATAAACCAACGAACACATGTTCGTCGTGTCATAAAATATCTTCAGTAATTTCATAGATGAAATTCCTGAAGCCCAGTCAGTGTCGTTAATAATAAGTTCATCACTCTTACTATTGACGTAGTCGAATATCATGTGTTCGTATACAATACGTGATTCTAACATCAGGTACATGTAATTCCAACGGTGTCTTACATCCGATTGGAATTTCTTATTCTTAAGATTCGCAGACAAACAGAGACTACCAAACTCTTATTGTCTGTGAGGAGTGCAATATATTTTAGTGCATTACGTATATTATCCAACGCGGGGGAACACACCTTCATACCCACTTGAACAATCAGGTTAATCACGTGACATATGCATCTGACATGAAAGATCTCTCATAATGGTGCGTCTCTAATATTCCTAACAAACATGTTGATCACTACTCCATTATTAGAGATGCGTTATTGTAGGTGACACTAAAAATTTTATTTTGAATTTTATATTCCCTAAAGATTTTCATCATACACTCAAAAATGGCCGGGCCATCATGAGGAAGAAGAATCTCAGAAAATCCTAAAATTTTTTTATTGATTATCCAGTTTGAATCTACATAGTGGCTGGTGAGACATGCATAAGATGATTCATTGTAACTTGTCCAGATATCGGATGTCACGGACACCACTCCACTATATGTCATAAATTCATTAATTATTTTTGTTTTTCTAACTTATATATCTTTAGTATGTCATTCCTAGATGTGGACCAAGGAATCCTACGATAAGCAGGCTGAAAATATGTCTGCATGATGCGCTCTACCCTTGGATCTTCCGAAGTCTGATCGGAAGTCCCATCAATGTGATAAGTCTGGTCATGCCGTCCCTACCCAACTCGCTGGAGTATATGAAGGGAGTAAACTTTGAGACTGGACTCAATCCAGTCTCAAAAAATGCAGTGCTAAGTTGGGTTTGCTTAGGATCTAATGGTCCATGTTTTTTGGTGCATAATTCGGCATACCTCTTAAGGTGCCCAGTCCCAAACGAACTCATACATGTTAAAAGTTCCATATAATATTTGCACTGTGCCTTTTCTCGTTCCTCACCCCCAACATTTTTTTGGTTTATTATATTAAAATGAGTCCAAACTACAGAAGTCCTTGTTTTTTGTTTTTTAGAAGTTTGGGTTGAGACGACTGGAGAAACCAAAGTTTCAGCAACCTCAGACCTCTGTGTAATATTTTCATTTTCTAAATTTAAATATGTTTCAGTTGTATTTGTCATTTTTTAGGATTTTTGTTTTTAAGAATAGTTTAATAGAGACTATAAGACTAATTTTAATTTTTTTGTAATTTTGGTCTAGAGAGTGAAACTAGAGAGAGAGAGAGAGACTTAAAAAAACATAAAATAAATTACCCGGTAAAAGCAGTGAGGTCAGACATGTGCACGGTAAACCACAGTCAAGCTCTAATATTCAAAACTCAAGTTGGGATTCCAAAAAATCCAAGCCAAATGTCGAAATCTCAAGTCCTAAGAGAGAGAAGCAAGATTTTTGACAGAGAAATTGAACGATTTGAGAGAATTTATGTTTATAAAAAACATAAATGTTAAAGAGAGGGGGTGTAATTTATAGATTAAAGATAATAATTTTTTAAAAAAAGTAATTTTTTTTAATTTTTTTTAATTTTTTAGGGGGCAGAATCATGAGGGCCGTTGGATTCTGCCCCCTAGCCATTGGAGGCGAGATCCAACGGCTGAAAATTTAATTTTTTATTATTTTTTTTCCCGTTGGACCGCAGGTCGGGTCCAACAGGAGGGGCGTGACAGCCAGCAAGGGATGAACCCGTGCCGATGTGCCATGCCACGGGCCAAATCATGCTGGGTCAGGCACGACACGGCACGACACGGGCCAGGCATGGCAATTTTTCGGGCCGTGCCGTGCCGGCCCGGCCCTATTGACACCTCTAGGTGCAACCCAATTCACCAGATTAGGTAAGAGGAGATATTTTCTGGAATCATTATTTGATTAATGCTTGTGATTGGTTTTGTTTTGCAGAAACAGGGGGTTAGGGAGGGTAATTAGATGTATAGCAGGCTGTCATAGTCGCAAGTCTGCTAGGTGCTTTCATAAATGTCTAGAAAAGTGGAGTTTGATGCGTATCGAGTCAGAGTCTGTTGGGTGTTTGTATAAATGTTTGTGCTTGTGGTTTGTTTGAAATCTGTTAGATGATTGTATAAGGGCCAGTGTATGAGAGGTAGCTGCTGGAGGAGAGTCAGAGATTGATGGTGTACTTGTCTACAAAGCGGGTCTCGGACAAAAGAAGCATTGACAAGTCAACGAAGGCAAAAGAACTTGCCTACAAAGCATAGACTTGTCTAAAAGGTGTGGAAGGTCTTGGTCACAAGGTGAGCATCAGAAGCTAAGGAAAGGAGTAAGCTGAGGAGATTGAGAAAAACTCTAAAATTTAGTTGCAAAAGTCTTCCATTTTAGCAAAAGAAGCCAGCGGCTTAGCAAAAAACCAACTCAAATTCCAGCATATTACACAAGTCAACGATGGGCTTTTATTAAAATGCTAGAATATTATGTCTCATTTATTTTATTTATTTTGAAAGTGGGTGTAAAAGGGAAAAGGGTAGATCATAGATTGTAAAAATGGCATTCCTCTACCAAAAGAGAGGGTTTTAATAATAAAACAAACCTTTAAAAAAGAAGAAGAAGAAGAAGAAGAAGAAGAAGTGGAAGAAGAAGAAGACGAAAAATAATAAGAATAAGAAGGAGAAGAGGATGAAGAAGAAGATAATGATGATGATGATGATGATAAAGAAAAAGAAGAATAGAAATAAAAAGAAGAAGTCGAAGAATAGTAAATAGAATAAGAATAAGAGTATAGAGAATAAGAAAAGATGAATATGATGAAGTATAAGAAGCGGAAGAAGAAGAAACTCAGGAGGAAGAAAAAGAAGAAGAAAGAAAAGAAGAATATATGTAAGAAGATGATTATGATAAAGAAGAAGAAGATGAATAAGAAAAAAAAAGTGAAAGAAAAAAATAATAAGCTGAAGAAGAAGTTGTGGAAGAATAAAATAAGAGGAAGAAGAATAAAATGAAAAAGAAGTTGAAGAAGAAAAATAAGTAGAAGAAGAAAAAGAAATAGATGAAGAAAACTACAAAGATGAAGAATAATAAGAATAAATAGAAAAAGAGGAAGTAAAAAAAAGAAGTGCAAGAAAAAGAAGAATAAAAAGAAAAAGAAGAAAACTAAAAAGAAGAAAATGAAGAAGAAGAAGAAGAGGAAGAGGAAGAAGAAGAAGAAGAAGAGGAAGAGGAAGAAGAAGAAGAAGAAGAAGAAGAGGAAGAGGTAGAAGTGGAAGAAGATGAAGAAGATGATGATGATGATATAGAAGTGGAAGAAGAAGAAAAATAATAAGAAAAAGAGTAAGAAGAAAAAAAAAGAACTAGAAAAATATGCAGATGAAAAGAATAAGATGAAGATGATGAGGAGGAAGAAAAGGAATAAGATGATAATGTTGATGATGATAATCATGTCGAAGATGAAAAATAAGAATAGGAAAAAGTTGAATAACAAGAAGTGGAAGATGAAAAATAAGAAGAGAAAGAAAAAGTGGTAGAAAAAAAAAGAAGAGGTAGAAAAAGAAGAAGTAGTGCATAAGAGAAAGAAGAAGAAGAGAAAAAAAAGATAAAAAATGTGGAGGAAGAATAAGAAGAATAGGAAGAAAAAAGAAAAAAAAATAGGAAGAAGATGATGACGAAAAAAACAAAAATAAAAGAAAAAAGAAGAACAAGATAACGATGATGATGATGATGATGAATAAAAATAAGAATTAGAATAAGATTAAGAATAAGAAGAAAAGAAAAATAATAAAAATAAGAAAAATAAGAAGAAGGAGAAGAAGAAGAAGAAGAAGTAAAAGCAAAAAAAATAAGTGAAAGAAGTAGAAGAAGAATAAAAAGAAAATAATGAAGAAGAAGGAGAATAAGAAGGATAAGAAGAAGAAGAAGAAGAAGAAGAGAAAGAAAATAAATAAGAAGTGGAAGAAGAAAAAGAAGAGGAATAAGTAGAAAAACAAGTGGCAGAAGAAAAATCAGAATATGAAGAGGAAGAAGAATAAAATAATAGAAATAGAGAAAGAAAAGATGAAGAAAAAGAGGAAGAAGAAGAAGAAAAGGATTATCAAAAAAAAGAAGAATGTGAAGAAAAATAAGGATAAGAAGAATAATATAAAGAGGAAGAAAAAGAAAAATAAGAAGAGGAAAAAAAAGAATAATAAAAAGAAAAAGATAATGGAGAAACAAAATTGAAGAAGAAGTAGAAAAAGAAAGAGAATAGGGAAAATAAGAAGTAGAAGAAGAAGAATAAGAGGAAGAAGAAAAAGAGGAAGAAGTAGATGAAGAAGACGAAGTAGAAGTGATTGAATAAGAAGAATAAAATGAGAGGAGGTGGAAGAAGACTAAAAAGAAGAAAAGAAGAGGAAAAAGATCAAGAATAGAATAAATTAGAAGTAATTGATGATGATTATGATGATGATGATGAGGAAGTAGAAAAAAAAGTAATAAGAAGTTGAGAAAGATGAAGAAGAACAAAATAATAAAAAATTGATGGAGAAGAATAAAAGAATAATGAGAGGAGGAAGAAAAGGAAGAACAATGATAAGGAGGAAAAATTGAAAAGAAGAAAAAGGACTAGAAAAGAATGATTAAGCGAAGAAAACGAAGAAGTAGTAGTAGCATCAATAGTAGTAGAAGATGAAAAATATTAAGAGGAAGAAAAAGAAGAATAAGATGAAGAATAAGATGAAGAAGTAGAAGAAGAAAAAGAAGAGGAAGAATAAAAAGAAAAGGTGAAAAAAAGGAAGAAAAGATGAAAAAGATAGGAAGAAAAATACGAAGAAGAGGAGGAGGAATAAGAAAAAAATGTGGATGTAGAAGAAAAAGATGAAGAAGAAAATGAAGAGTAAGAAGAATAAGAAAAAGAAGAAGAAGAAAAAGAAGAAGAAGAGAAAGAAAAATAAAAATAAAAATAAACGGAGTAATAAAAAAGGAAAAAAAAGAAGAGGAAGTAAAAAATTGTAGATGATAATGAAGAGGAAGAAGAATTAAAGAAGAGGAAATAAAAAAAAGATGAAGAAGAATAAGAACTCCAGTTCTTAGGAATTCATACATGAAAGAAGCCATAAAACCTCTCACCACAGCCAATTTTTTCTACTTCCATTTCTTTCTTTCAGTCAATTTGAACTATTGGGGGAATGACTTAAGCTAGCCATTAGAAACACTAACAAAGAGCGAAGATATGATGAGGGTTTTATAGGTGATGGAGAGGAAGAAAAGAAACATCGTGATTATGGGAGAGTGTGTAGCAAGCATAGGAAGCACAGTAAGAAATATATACATAGATAAATATATAGTGATAGATAAATATATCTACAAATAGAGAGATAAATAGATATATGCACAGATAGATATACATATAGACACATATATAGAAAACCAGATAGACAAATAAATAGATATACAGAGAGACATATAGAAATATATATATATATATATATATATTGATAGATATATATATATAGATAGATAGATATATATAGATATAAAGGTAGATAGACATAAAGAAAGAAAGATAGCAAGATATATAGATAGATAGATAGGATTATAGATAGATAGATAGGATTATAGATAGATAGATAGATAAACAAACATATAGATAGATAAATAGATAAAAATATATATTGATAGAAGATAGAGAGATATATAGATAGACAGACCAAAAATAGAAAGATAGAGAGAGAGATATAGAAAGACATATAGACAAATAGTTTGATTAATTGATAAATAATCAAATAAATAGATTTATAGATAGATAGTTAGATAGATAGATAGATCGATATATAGACAAATAAATAGATAGATAGAAAGACAGATAAGCAGATAGGTAGATAGATATATAGATAGAAAAGAATAAAAAGAGATAGACAAATAGTATGATATACAAATAGACACATAGACTAATAGACTAATAGACTGAAAGAAAGTTAGATAGTAAGAAAGAAAGATAGATAGATAGATAAATAGGTAGGTAGATAGATACATAGATAGTAGATAGTTAGATAGATAGTTAGAAAGTTAGATAGATAGATAGAAAGATAGAAGATAGATAAATAGATAGATAGATAGGCAGATAGATAGATAGATAGATAGATAGATAAGCACAAAGATAGTTAGATAAATAGTTTGATAGACAAATAGATAAATAGACTAATAGATTAAAAGAAAGTTAGATAGTTAGACAGATAGATAGCTAGATAGATAGACAGGTAGATAGATAGATAGATAGTTAGATAGTTAGATAGCAAGATAGTTAGATAAATAGATAGATAAATAGATAGGAAAAAAGTCATATTATAAGATAGACAGATAGATAGAAAGACAGATAGACTGATAAATATATAAACATATAAATAGACAAACAAATCGATAGATAGATAGAAAGCTAGATAGAAAGATAGACAAATAGATAAAGATACATATAAATATATAGACACATAGATACATAAACACAAAGATAGACAAATAGATAAATAGACATAAAGATAGATACATAGATAGATAGATAAACAGATAAACAAATCGAAAGAAAAACTATAATGTAGTTAGATTGTTTAACAAATAGATAGATTGACAGATAGATTGAAAGATATAAAGAAAGATAGTTAGATAGTTAGACAGATAAATAGATAGAAAGATAGATAGTTATATAGTAACATAGATACATATATACACATATAGACATTTAGATAAATAAAAAAAATAAAGAAATAGTTATATAGATGGATAGACAAAGAGATTGATAGATATATAGACATATAGATTGCTAGATAGATAAATAGATAGACAAATAGACAAACATACAAATAGACAGATGAACATATAAATAGATAGATTAAAAAACTAATAGATAGCTCGAGAGATAGACATATAGACTGATAGATAGATAGTTAGATAGATAGACAAATAGATAAATATATAGATAAAGAGATAGACATATAGATAGTTAAACAAATATATAGATAGACATATATATATATATATAGACATATAGATGGATAGACACATAGACTTATAGATTGTAGACTAATAGAAAGATAGATAAATAAAAAGATGGACATTTTGATAGAAAGATAGATCAACAAATATATAGATAGATTGATAGATAAATAAATAAACTAAGACATAGATAGACAGATAGACAAATACATAGATAGATAGACAGATGGATAGATAAATAGTTAGTTAGACATATAATTAGATAGATAGACAGAAAGATAGATAGACAAAAAGATAGAGAGCCATACAAATTGATAGATATACATATTGATAGATGGATATATATATATATATATATCGATCGATCAATTTATTGGTAGACATATTGACACAAAAATAGTTAAAAAATTAAATAGATAAACAGATAGATAGTTACATATATTGATAAGTAGACATATAGACCTATAAAGAAATAGATAGTTATATAGATTGACATATATAAAAAAAGATGTCTATCTATCTTTCTATATGTCTATCTATCTATCTTTCTATGTGTATTTATATTTTCACTTTATCTATATTTCTTTCTATCTATCAAACTATATTTCAATCTTTCAATATATATGTCTATCTATCTATCTCTCTATATATCAATTTGTATATTTGTGTATTAGTCATTCTATAACTCTAATTGTATATATATCTTTCTACCTATCTAACTATCTATGTATATATCTATTTGTCTATCTATCTATATATATCTAGCAATCTTTCTATATGTATCTCTATCATTCAGTGTATTTATTTATTTTCCTATCTGTCTATCTATCTATATATTTATTTATCTATCTAAATATCTATCTGCCTAAATATTTATCTATATATTTGATTATCCGTGTTTCTTTCTATCTATCTATCTATATTTATGTCTATCTATAAAAATCTTTATCTATTTTTTATAATGTCTATCTATATTTCTATGTGTATTTCTATTTATCTTTTTATCTATATATCTATCTAACTATATTTCAATCAATTTATATAAATGTCTATCCATCTCTCTATCTATAAATTTGTCTATTTGTCTATTAGTCATTCTATAACTCTAACTATATATCTATCTTTTTATCTATCTCTTTATCATTTAATCTATCTTTATGCAATTCTATTTATCTATCTATCTGCCATTCCATGAATCTATCTATTTATCTATCTAAATGTCTATCTGCTTATTTGTCTATCGATTTAGCTATCTATCTATTTGCCTATCTTTCTATCAATCTATCTGTCTATCTATTTTTTTATTTATCAATTTATCTATCTTTTTAACTATCTATCTATATATCATATGTATCTATTTGTACATCTTTCTATATGTTTATCTGTCTATCTATGTATCTATCTATCTATCTAACTTTCTATCTATCGATCTATCTTTCTATTTTTTTATCTATTTGGCTAAGTATCTATCTATCTATTTATTTATCTCTCAATCTTTTTATCTAACTTTTAGTCTATCAGTGTATGTGTTAATATTTCTTTTAGTCTATTAGTCTATTAGTCTATGTGTCTATCTATCTATTTTTCTATCTATCCATATATTTATATGTCTATTTATTTATTTATATATTTGAATATTTTTTTATCAATTATCTGCCTGTCTAGTTGTCTATCAACTTGTGTCTATCTATCTATCTATCTATATGTCTATTTGATAACTATCTATCTATCTTTATATGTGTTTATATTTTTTGTGTCTATCTATTTATCTATCAATCTATATAACTGTCTAATTGTATTTTTGTCTAATAATCTATCTATCAATCTATATATATATATATATCATTCAATCTATCTATCAATCTATATTTTTTTCTATCTATATGTCTATCTATCTTTCGATCTATATGTATAAATGTCTATCTATCTAGTTCTCTATCTCCCTATTCATATATGAGTCTATAAGTCTATACCATTATATATCTATCTATCTATCTGTCTGTCAATATATCTATCTTTTTATTTGTCTATATGTCTATCTATCTATTTATCTATCTTTGTAACTCTCTAACTATCAATCTGACTTTTTGTCTATTTGTCTATCTATCTATATTTCTTTATATGTATTTGAATATTTATCTATATATCTATCTATTTGTCTATCTGTCTTTCTGTCTTTCTGTCTTTCTATCTGTCTATTATCTATTTGTCTATCTGTCTTTTTGCCTATTTGTCAATCAATCTATATATCTATCTATTTGTATATCTACCTATATATCAATCTATCAATCTTTCTATCTATATTTTATTTATCTATCTATATGTTTATTAGTTTATAAGTCAATAAGTTTATGTGTCTATCCATTTATCTGTCTGTATATCTATTTATATCTCCTATCTATCTATCTATATAACTATCTATCTATCTATTAGTTTATCAATCAATCTATGTATCTATCTATTTATCTATATATTAATTAATCTATTTGTCTATCTGTCTAACTATTTTTTTTCTATAAGTCTATATATCTATATATCTATATGTCTATCTATCCATCTATATTTTAGTCTATCTATTTATCTATCTATTTATCTATTGGTTTATCTGTCTAACTATCTATTTATCTATCTATCTGTCTATCTATCTATTTGTCTATTTATTTCTCTATCAATCTATAAATCTATCAATCTATCAATTTGTGAATCTATCAATCTTTCTACCTATCTATTAGTCTATCAATCTATAAGTCAATGTGTATATCCATCTATCTGTGTTTCTATCTATCTAGTTGCTTAACTTTCTATCTATTTATCTTCTATCTCTCTACTATCTATAGGTCTATCTTTCAATCTGTCTATCTGTCTATCTATCTATCAATCTTTTTATTTATCAAACTATTAATCTTTTAAACTGTCTATCTACTTATTTGTCTATCCACCTATCTATTTATGTACCTAACTGCTTATTTAATTATATATATATATATATATATCTATCTATCTATCTATCTATCTAATTGTCTATTTATCTTTTTATCTATTTGTCATTCTAACTATTTTTCATTCTGTCAATCTATTTTGTATTTATATATCTATCTGTGATTCTATCTATATATTTGTTTATCTTTTTATATATTTGTCTTTTATATATATTTCTATTTACTTTTTTATATATCTATCTTTCTATCTATCTAAGTTTCTATCTATTTATCGGTCTATTTATCTATTTCTCTATTAGTATATCTATTTTTCTATTTGCCTATATATCAATCTATTTGACTTTATGCCTATCTATTTATCTTTCTCTATCGATGTATATGTCTATCTATCAGTTTATCCATCAATCTAACTATCTATCTATCAGCCTATTTGTTAATCTTTGTATCTATCTTTCTATTTATCTTTCTTTCTATCTATTTCTCTAACTGACAACTTTTCTACCAATATATTTATCTATATATATATATATATATATATATATCTATCTATCTATCTATTTGAATATATTTCTATCAATCTACATGCTATCTGTCTATCTATCTATCTATCTATCTATCCATCTTTTTATATATCTGTCTATTTGTCTATGTGTCTATGTGTCTTTGTGTATATTTATGTCTATATCAATATATATTTTATCTTTATATCTATCTATCTATCTACCTATCTTTTTATATGTATATAGATCTATATATCGATCTATCTATCTAAATATATGTTTATATCTCTATCTATCTGTCTATATATTTTATGTCTATATGTAATTAGTCTATATATCTATATGTTTATATGTCTATATGTAATTATTTTATCTATTTATATTTCTATTTGTTTATCTATCAATCTTTTTATTTATCAATTTATCTATCTATCTAGCAGATTATCTATTTATGTGTCTATGAGTCTAAATTCTATCTATCTATTTGTCTATTTTACTATTTGTCTATCTATCTTTCGGTATATTTTAAAATCTATCTATCTATCTAAGTATTAGTTTATCTGTCTATCTATCCATTTGCCTATCTTTCTATATTTCTATGTCTATTTTTCTATATGTCTATTAGCATATCTTTCTATCTTTGTAACTATCAAACTATCTATCTTTCTATCTATCTATTAGTCATTCAATCAATCTATTTATAAAAACATACACTTTCACACACACATATATCCATCTAACTATTTTTTATCTATCTATCTATTTATCTTTCTATCTATCTATTTGTGTATCTATCTATCTATCTATATATCGATTTGTCTATTAGTCTATCTTTATGTCTATCTATCTATATCTCTATCCGTCTATCTATTAGTCTATCTATCTATTTATTAGTCTATCTATCTATTTATCTATATATCTGCCTACCTATTTATCTATCTGTCAATTTATCAGTCTATCTATCTATTTGTCTTTTTATCTATCTATCTATCATATATCTATTTGTCTGTCTATATGTCAATCTAACTTTTGCCAATCTATTAATCAATTAATCTATCTATCTATAAGTCTATCATCTATCTATCTGTCAATCTAACTATCAATCTATTTGTTAGTCTTTTTATATGTATATTAGTCTATCAGTCTATAAGATTATGTGCCTATCCATCCAATTATCTATCTATATGATTATGATTCTTTCTATATCACTATTTAACTATCTTTCTATCTATCAGTCTATAAATCGATCTATCAATCTAACTATTTGCTTATCTATCTATCTTTCTATTTGTATATATACACATATATGTTTATCTATCTATATATATATATATGTCTATTTATCTATTTGACTATCTTTCTATCTGCCTATCTATCTGTCTATTTATCTGTCTCTCTATCTATCTATCTATTTATATTTCTATCTGTCTATCTATCTTTTTAAATATCTATATATCTATCTTTCTCCATATCTGTCTATCTATCAATCTACATTTCTATTTATCTATCTATCTATCTTTCTGTCTATCTAACTATTTGTTTATTTGTCTATTTGTCTATTTTTAAATCGATCTTTTTGTCTATCTATCAATCTATTTTGATTTTATCTATCTATCAATCTTTCTGTCTATATATCTATCTATCATTCTATATATTTGTCTATCTGTATATTTATCTATCTATCTATCTATATGTATATATGTCAATCTATGTTTCAATCCTTTTATCAATCTATCTCTCTATCTATATGAATATCTCTATATCTGTATATCTATCTTTTTGTTTAACTATCTAATTTTCTTTTTATCTGTATATATATCTTTCTGTCTATCTATCTATCTACATATATGTCTATTTTTCACTATGTGTATATATATATATATATATATATATATATATATATCTATCGATCTATATATCTATCTATCTATTTGTATATCTCTTTATGTGTGTATTTGTTTATCTATCTATCTACCAATCTATATATTGTCTATCTATCTTTATGTCTATCAATCATTATGTGTGTGTGTGTGTGTTTATATATATATATATATATATATCTATCTATCTATATCCCTATCTATTTATGTATCTTTCATTCTATCTATTTGTCTATCAGTCTACTTGTATATCTACCAATATGTTTATCTACCTATCAATTTATCTATCTAACTATTTATTTATCTCTCTATTTGTCTATCTATCTATCTATCTATCTCTCTATGTATATATCTATCTATCAAATAGTGCTTCTGATTATTAGTCGATGAGTATGGTCAGCTATATTCTTTGATATTGCCATTTTTGTCTCATGCTGAGTACTGTCAGCTATAACTTGTTGTCATTAATGTCATTTGATGGTATGAATCACAGAAAGCCTAACTGATGGGGAGGTCATTAGGCTATGTGCACATGGTACCCTCTGGTGCAGGAAAAGCCAGTGCCTTCCAAGATAGGTGGTAAAACTCTAGGAGTAGAACCCGGCCCATTCTATGGATCTTTGTTTAGAATGTACGGATTCCCGAATATTAAACCTTATTTCTATGTTTCAAACCTCTAAATCTTATTTGATATTGTTGTTCATATTGCAGCTATTTGTTGCATAACCTAAGTGTGGTGATTGATTGATTGAGCAAAACCATCCTTGTGAGCTAGCTTTGAGTGCCTAGCCTCACAAGTATGGTGATATATTTTTATTCACTGAGTTATCTCAGCCCCGATGACTTCCTCTTTTTCAGGGTAGACAGAGAAAGGAGAATCCGAGCATTTCTTGACCAATTGTATTCTATTTGAAACATGTAATAAATTATTATTTTGTTTATTTGGTGAATAAGCGTCTAAGTTTCTATAAGGCTCCATGGCGAATTATCTTAGATATTGTGTTAATTATTTGGTTAAATCGATAAATTTTGAAAAGTTGAGTGGTATAAATTTTGCTTTTGATGCAATCTTACATGATATTTTTGATGAGATCGTTGAGGTCATTTTTGTTAGTTGAGACCATGGAGGTCAATAAGATTCGAATTAGAAATTATTTTTATTTTGTTGAATTGAAATAAGATGACCATGGAGGTCGATATTATGCTTAGTTAAGAATGATTTTATTCTGCTGATTAAAATGAGATGACTACGGAGGTCTATTGGTCATGTTATTTGAGATGATATCATGATATGAGATTTTGAGTTAATGGTTAGTAGATTTTAGATTGATATTGCGAATAATAAATCTAGACTTTTATTATAGAAATGAATAGGGCATGCTGAATTGTTGGTAGATATTATGGGACTTAGGCTTGCTATGAGTTTTGGATGTCATTAAGCCTACCAATTCCCTAGTGCCAGTCACATCCTAAACAAAGTGGGATGTGACACTATCTATCTATATTTGTCTATTTATCTATCGATCTATGTATATATCTATTTATCTATCTGTCTATCTATCTATCTAAATATTTATTTGTCATTAATCTGTCTATGAATCTTTCTATCTATCTGTTTATCAATTTGTCTATCAATGTGTCTATAAATATATATATCAATCTTTTATCTATATAACTATCAATCCGTCTATCAAAATATCAATCTATCTATCTATCTATCTATGTGGCAATAAATCCATCTATCTAACTATCTATATATTTGTCTAAATATCAGTCTTTCTATATATTAATCAATTTGTTTATGTATCTATCTATCTATCTTTATAACAATATTTTAATCTATCTATATATCTAACTATATATCTGTCTATCTATCTATCTATCTATAAATGTACATATCAATCAGTCTATTTATCTGTCTATCTATATATCTATATTTCTTTCCATTTGTGCGCTAATTTATCTATGTCTGTCTATCAATCTATTTGTCTCTCTAACTTTCATTCTTTCTATCTATCTGTCTGTGTATCTTTCTATCTATTTATCTATCTATCTATTTATTTACCTACCTATCTTTCTTTCTATCTAACTATCTATTCATATGTTTGTCTATCTATTTGTATATCTATTTATCTATTTATCTGTCTATCTATCTTTTAATCTATATGTCTATCTATCTATCTTTTAATCTATATGTCTATCTATCTATCTATCACTTTATCTATCATATATTATCTATCTATCGATCTATCTATTTATTTATGTATTTGTCTATATATCAAATTATTTGCCTGACTATGTATCTTTTGGTCTATCTATCTATATATCTATCAATATTTTTATCCATCCATCTATCTGTCTGTCTATCTTTTTATGTTTTTGTCTTTCTATCTTTCTATGTATATATATATATGTACATTAAACTATTTATCCATCTATATAAAAATATATGTCTATCTATCTATGTATCTATTTATCTAACAATCTATCTATATATTTGTCTGTCTATCTATCTATCTATATGTTTATCTATCTATCTATTTAATTTTCTATCTATATATCTATATGTCTGTCTATCTATTTATTTAAAACTATCTATATACATACATACATACATACATATATATATATATAGATATAATCTATCGTTCTATCTATCTATTTATCTATCTATTTGTCTATGTACCTATCTATTTATCATTCTATCTATTTATCTATCTATTTAAATGTCTATCTATGTGTCTATATATTAGTCTATATATCTATCTATCTATCTATATTTTTGTCTATCTATCTATATTTTTATTTATGTATTTGTCTATATTTATATCTATCTATCTATTTGTCTATGTATCTATATATCTAACTATTTATCTATTTGTCTAACATACTATCCATCTAGCTGTCTATATCTATGTCTAACTGTCTATCTATCTACCTATCTATCTATTTAACTATATGTCTAACTATTTATTTATTTATCTATTTGTCTTTCTATCTTTTTGTGTGTGTGTGTATATATATATATATATATCGATCTATCTATCTATGTATCTATCATTATGTCTATCTATCTGTATATTTATATGTTTATATATTTATCTATATATCTATCTATCTATCTTTTTATCTATCAATTTATCTATCTGTCTATCTAACAATCTACCTATATTTCTAACTATCTTTAATTCTATCTATTTGTCTATCTATCTCTATATCAATCTTTCTATATTTCTATCTTTCTATTTGTTTATCTGTCTATCTATCTACCAATCTATGTATCTAATAATCTATTAGTCTATCTATAAATCTAATTATCTTTTGATCGATCTTTCTATCTATCTAACTATCAATTTTTTTTATCAAACTATCTATAAATTTGTCTATAAATCTTCCTATCAATCTATCTATCAATCTATATATCAATCTTTCAATCAATTCTTTTGACTATCTGTAGATCTATCTATGTATCATTTGGTTTATCAATATTTCTATTTTTCTGTAATTCTATCTATCTTTATTTCTATCTTTCTATTTTGTTTGTCAATGTATATGTA
>JAREIK010000377.1:309924-372424 GCA_029783825.1 Sapria himalayana
TATCTATCGATCTATGTGTCTATCTATCTAACTGTGTATCTATCTAACTATTTATCTATATTTTTGTCTATCTATGTGTTTATCAATCTGTGTATCTATCTATCTATCTTATTATCTTTTAATCTATCTTTTTATCTATATGTCTATCTATCTTTATATTTATCTATTATTTATCTATCTCTCTATCTGTCTATCTATCTATTTGTCTATTTGTCTATATATCTATCTTTCTTTCTTTCTATCTATCTTTTTATCTATCTATATATAAATATATCTATCATATTATCTCTCTCTATTCTCTATATATCTATTTTTCTATTTGTCTATCTATCTATCTAACCATCTGTCTGTCTATCTATCTATCTGTCTATATTTCTATCTATCTTTATATCTATCTTTATATATATATATATATATATATATATATATATATATATATATAATTATCTATCTCTCTATTTTTTATCTATCTATTTGTCTATTTTTCTATCTATCTATATGTCTATCTTTCTATCTATCTATCTATCTATCTATATTTTTAACTATCTATCTGTCTATTTATTTGTTTATCTATTTGCCAATCTATCTATCTATATTTCATTCTATCTATATATCTACCTGTCTATTTATTTGCGCATCTATCTATCTATCTATTTGTTTGTGTATCTATCTATCTACCTATTTATCTATCTCTCTATCTATCTATTTATCAATCTCTCTGTATGCCTATCTTTTTATCTGACTATCTATCTATCAATCTATCTTTTTTTCTTTTTTTATATCTATCTGTCTATCTACATCTATCTATCTATCTATTTGTCTATCAATATATCTATCTATATGTCTATTTATTTATCTATTTATTTATCTATTTATATATCTATCTATATATCTATTTATCTATATGACTATCTATCTATCTAAATATCTATCAATCTGTACATCTATCTATCAATCTATCTATTTATCTTTCTAATAATATGTCCATCATATTTCTAATTCTCTATCTATCAGCATGTCTATCTATATGTCTATTTATCTATCTAATTATCTGACTATCTATATGTATATCTATCTGTCTATCTAAATTTATATCTATCTATTATCTATCTGTGTATTATCTATCTATCTATCTATATGTATATCTATCAATCTATCTATCTATGCATTTGTCTAATAATTTGTCAATCTATCTATCAATCTCTCTTTCTATTTATCTATCAATCTTTCTATCATTCTATTTGTCTATCAAATTATCTTTGTATTTATATATCAATTTGTATGTTTGTTTATCTATTATTTTTTCTATCTATATATTTGGTTGTCTATATGGCTCTCTCTAGCTATCAATTATTTATCTACCTATCACTTAGTCTATCTATTTGACTATCTATCAGTTTATATATATATATATATATATATATATATATATATATATATATATATATCTATCTATCTGTCTATCTATTTGTCTATATATCTATCTCACTATCTGTCTATCTGTTTATCTGTCTACCTGTCTATTTGTCTATCTATCTATCTATCTAACTGTCTATATATATGTCTATCGATATGTTTATCTATCTAGTTATATATCTCTCTATCTATTACTCTATCTATCTGTCTATTAACTATTTACCTGTTTGTCTATATATCTATCTATCTATCTTTTTCTCTATCTATCTATTTATCTCTTTATTTAACTATATGTTTCTCTATCAATTTATCTATCTATCTGTCTGTCTATCAGTCTATCTATCTATCTATATGTTTATCAATCTTTCTTTATATCTATCTTTTTATCTACATATATATATTTATCTATATATCTATCTTTCTTTCTTTTAATCTATCTATCTATTTATCTATATGTCTATGTATGAATTTATTTATTTGTCTATGTATTTGTCTATCTATCTATCTATCTATCTACCTATCTATCTTTCTATCTAGCAATCAACCTATATATTTTTTTTATATATCTATCAATCAATCTTTCTAACTATATGTCTATTTATCATTTTATATATTTGTCTATCTATCTATTTATCTCACTATCTATCTATCGATTTATTTGTCTATCTATCTATCTATCTTTGTATTTTTCTATCTATTTGTCTATCTATCTGTCTATCTACGTATTTATCTTACTGGCTATCTATCTATCTATCTATATTTCTTTCTATCTTTTTGTCTATCGATATTTCTATCTACATGTCTATTTATTTGTCTTTGTATCTATCTGATATCAATCTATGTGATACCCCATTTCGTAGGGGGTCCCATTCATTCCATCACACAATACAATATGCAATAAAATAAAATTTTCTCAAATGTATCAAACATTTTTTTCCATTTTATTTACTTAGCGGAATAAAAAAACACACATATTATTATTTAAGCCACAACCGACATTCCTTCACATGTGCGATCTCGTATGTGGATACGTGATATGCTCTGGACTTGTACCTAAAAAGGGGTCTCGCAATGGAGTGAGCAAATCTTAGTATAGTTAAACTCCTACAGAGCCACTTCTTACATAAGTGCATCTAAAACGTCATGCATATATATTGACACCCATTCAAGTACAATGTTTATATGAATACAATTATGGATGAAATATTTATATGCACCTATTCCTGAGTCCCATCAACTCCCTCACACATGCCAAAGAAAAGTATGACATATTATATATATAGATATATATATATGTATATATGTATATATATCTATAGAAACACGACCTAAATTTTCGACCATTAATTATGAGTATTTAACGACCAAAAAAGGGTATCAAAAAAAATGTTCCGAACAAATTTCCGACAAAAGACCGACCATAATTACCGACCAAATGTTTTTTATCGGAAATCGATCTATAGAGTGGTTATCCAATATATTACCGACCATTTAATGACCAAAAATTTATTACCATTAAAATTGGTCAGTACAGTGGTTTTTCAAATTATTTATAACTTCGTACTTATCGATGATTTCCCGACCATATATTTACCGACCAAATATATTTGGTTGGAATTATGGTTTGTAAATTATGAGGGAATTAGTGAAAAACATTGCCGAAAGATTACCTACCATTTAACAACCAAAAATATATAAGCATAAAAAATGATCGGTAAAGTGGTTATACAATATATTTATAACGTCGTATTTACCAACCAAACTTTCAGCCAAATATTTAGATCGGTAATTACCGACCATTTCACGACCAAATACTGATCATACCTATTGACCTATTGTTTTTGGTCGGAAATTAGTCTGTAAATTAGGATGGAATTAGCGAATAGAAATTCCCGACAAATTTCCAATCATTTAACGACAAAAAATATATTACCATTAAAATTGGTAATTAAAGTGGAATTCATAATACTTATAACATTGTTCTTATTAATCTTTTACCGACCATAATTTTGGTTGGTAATCCATAGTTTTAATTTTTTGATTTAAAATTCATTTTTTAAGTCATTAACACCTACATTCATTCGAAACTCCGTCATTTTTTAGAGCAGAGGCAACTGCATGCATAAATTCAATAAAATTTGTGTTTCTTATTTTAGATGTAGGTAAGTTTTTTATTGTTCTGCTCCTTCAAAATACTTATACATATTTCCGTCTCACTAAATTTTATATAGACAATTGGATTTTCATTTTTCAGTATAATCGGATATTAGTTTTTTTAATTTCTCCTCCAAATTTCTTCATTTTGCTTCAATTTTATTTAACCTAACATGATTTTAACTTGACACAATTAATTAAATTATAATTTTTCAGTTTAATCTTTGTTCTTTTATTATTTAGATTTTTAGGATTTTATTGATTTTGATTTCAATTATGGAATGTTTGCATTTGAATACACTTAATGTTAATGGTTTATATTTATAAAATCATATGACATTATGTATAAATGTCTCTACTTTAATATATATAATGATTAATGTTAAATTAACTTTTATATAATGTTAATCTTAAATGTCTATAGTTTATTATATAAATACAAAATAAATATATAATGATTGATTTATCTCCTTCTATAACTTAAGAAAAATTAATATTAATGTTACTGGGTTATATTTTTATTGTATCCGAATAAATTATAAACATATAATAGTATTAATAAACTTTTATACATATATATAATCGTATGACATTATGTATAAATGTCTATACTTTAATATAAATAAATGTATTACATTATAAATACACATTGATATGTTTATATGAACATATAATGTAATATATAAATATTTATACATATGTATTAATGTTTATAAATATCTATACAACATTTACATAAAAGTTTCCATTTATATAATTTTTTATATAATGATTATGTAACATTAAATGATTATACCATTTTGCAAATATTTATGTTACATATTATTTTTTATATAAATATAGAATTATATAATGTTTATATAAATGTGATATATAAACTATATATTATTTATAAAAGTGTTACATATATATATAATAATATTTAAGTAACATATATAAAAATATTTTATTCACAAATATTATATAGATACACGTGTTTAATTATATAATCATATGTCATTTTAAATAAAATTATTTATAACTATATTTATAAAAAAGTAAACTATTTTTATAACTATATTTATAACTTTACATATCTAATTTTTAACTATATAATAATGTATAACTATATGTATAATTCTATATAACTATATTACTAAAAAATATATACTATATGTATACTAATATATAACTATATATAATTATATTTTACTAAATGTATAACTATATAAATTTTATATATAGATATATCTTTAACTACATAGATATTTATAACTATATGTTTATAACAATATATAAATATTTTTATAACTATGTACCACTCTATATAATTAAATATAACTATATTTGTAACTATATATACATATATATATTCATATAAGTAAATCAAAATATTTGTTTATAACGTTGTATATATTTATGTATAACTACTTATAACTACTTGTATGAATATATATAAAACTTTATGTTTAATTATATTTAACTATTTATAACTATATATATTATATGAAAATAATATATAGCTATAAATAATTGTATCTTACTATATGTATATCTTTAAAAGTTTTATGCATAGTTATATTTAAATATTAAATTTACAGCTTATATTTAATATATATTTGTATATAGTAGTATATACTAAAGTATTTTACTATATCTATACCTATACATTATTACTAAATTTATAAATATATAAAATAAAATGAACAAATATATAAACCTGCATGTATAAATATATGTTTAACTATATGTGTAACTATATGTATCACCACATGTAACAATATTTATAATTAGATGTATAACAACATACAACATTATGTTAAACTATGTGTATAACTATATATAAATATTTATATAACTAAATAAATGTCTATATAATTAAATATAACTATATTTGCAACTATATATACATATATGTATTCATATAATTAAATCAAAATATTTGTTTATAACATTGTATATATTTATGTATAACTACTTATAACTACTTGTATGAATATGTCTGTATGTGGCTATATGTTTAATTATATATAACTATTTATAACTATATATATTATATGTAAATAATATATAGCTATAAATAATTGTATCTTACTATATGTATATCTTTAAAAGTTTTATGCATAAGTATATTTAAATATTAAATTTACAGCTTATATTTAATATATATTTGTATATAGTAGTATATAAAAAAGTATTTTACTATATCTATACCTATACATTACTATATGTATAAATATATAAAATTAAATAAACAAATATATAAACCTACATTTATAAATTTACATTTAACTATATGTGTAACAATATATACAACCACATGTCACTATATTTATTATTACATGTATAACAACAAACAACATTTTTTTAAACAATATGTGTATAACTATATAAAAATATTTCTATATCTAAATAAATATCTATATAATTATATATAACTATAATTAGAGACAATCGCATTTGTTAAATAATTATTTTAAATAAATGTCTATAACAAGTGATGAAGAGGAGCATAAAAATGATGTTACTACATCTGAAGAAAAAGACGAACCAGATTTAGATGATTCTGATGAGAATGAGTAGATAGTGAGTTTTATGTTATTTTAATCGTTAATCATTTTTGTTTATTTTCATTGCCTTATGTATTTTTAATAGATATGGCATGAGGACGAGCTAAGGGTAGCATGTTGCAAAGACATACCAATTATGGTATAGGTAGTATGGCCTTAGGTATGTCTGAAACTGGTAAAGGATCATGGGTGGATGAGATGCCCAGCATACAGAGAAGATTGTGAAAGTACCGCAGCAGCAATATCAGCTGACTGATCCACATAATGGTCTTGAGATTTTGATGAAAGATCAAGAGACATGGAAGGAAGAGGTGGAAGAGGATGTAGATGTTGGAGAGTCTTCCTCAGAGCACCCTACAGATGAGGCTCTCTCTATTGCTCAGTTTAATCCTATAATTGATAATCCATAAGATATAAAACTTAACAAATGATATATCAATTTATTATTTTTTTTCTTACTTGCTAATAAATTTTGGGTTACACGACAAAGTTAGACCCGTCTGCTTCAATTTCTAGGGTTGAGAACAATTTTCAAGAAGTCCTTTAAACCAATGGATATAATTAGATGATTCCCTATCTAAATGTTGGACTAAATTAGCCAGGGAAATATTAAAATTAGCGATGGATTATCCGTGGCTAAATTTATTTAGCTAGGGACTATATCCGTCGCTAAAATTTATAGTCCAGCATTTAGCTAGGGAATCATGTGTCATTATTTTCGTTTACCAACAGAATATCTCATTTATCTTGCTAATTTAGGTAGGGAATTTGTCTTTTTAGCAAGGGATTTTTCTGTCGCTAATAGATAGATAGAAAGATATATATATATATATATATATACACATAATTAGATAAAGAAATATATATATAAATTGAGAGACAAATACACAAATTGATAGACATATATATAGACAGATAGATAGACATATAGATAGAGAGGTATACAGATAGATAGGGATACATAGACACATATAAAGATAGATTGATAGACATATAGACAAATATACAGATAGTTCGAGAGAGTGAGAGAGATAGATAGATAGATATAATATAGATAAATAGATAGATAGTCAAATAAACAAGATAGACAAATATATAATTAGATAGATAGATAGATGGCTGGATAAATAGTTAAATAGATAGATATATAAATAAATATATAGATATATAGACATAGATATTTAGATATATATATATATATAGTCATAGATAGATAGATAGATAGATAGATAGATAATAAATTTATTTATAGATACATAGATAGACAGATTGACAATTAAACAAATAGAAAGATAGACACACAAATATATAGACATAAAAATAAAAATCTAGATAAATAGATATAAAGATACACAGATTGACAGACAAATAGATAGACATATAGATAAACATATAGATAGATATATATAGATGGATTGACAAATATATAGTCAGATAGATAGATATACAGATAGATATATACATAGATTGGTAGATAGATAGATATATAGATAGACAGATAGATAGATAGACAGAAATATTGATAGACAGATAAATAGATAGATAGATAGACAAATGATAGAAAAATAGATAGACATAAAGATATAAATATATATAGATAGATAGATATACAAAGAGATAGACAAATAGACAGATATATAGATTGGCAGATAGATAGATAGATATCCAAATTGACAGATAAATAGTTAGAGTGATAGACTATTAGGCAACTAGACAGAGAGAGATAGACCAATAGATATATAGACAGATAAAAAATTAAACACAGGCAAATAGAGAATTCGATAGATTGACTGATAGATATATTGACACATATATATATATAGATAGATAGATAGATAGAAATATAGAAAGATAGACAAATATATAGATAGATAGATAGATAAATAGATAGACAGATAAATAGTTAAACAGACAAATAGAAAGATAGATAGATATATTGACTAATAGGCTGATGTACAAAAAAGACACTTAGATAGTCAGATAGATAGATAGAGACACATATATACATAAAGAGAAATAGACACATAGATAGATAGACTTAAAAATAGATAGATTGATAGACATATGGATTGATAAGCTAATTGATATATGTAGATAGATTGATAGATAGATTGATTGATTGATAGATTGAGAAATAGATAGACAAATAGACAGACAGACAGATAGATAGATAGATAGACAAATTGATAAATAGTATGATAGAAATTTAGACAGATAGATAAATAGCCAAATAGAAAGATAGCTAAATAGACTAAAAGTTAGATATATAGATAAATAAATAGATAAATATATAGATAGATAGACATATAATAGATAGACAAATAGATACATATATTGATAGACATATAGACAGAATGATAGATAGATAGATAAATAATTAGATAGATAGATAGATAGATAGGCACACATATTGACAGACATATAGATAGATAGACAAATTGATTGATAGACTAATATCAATTAAGAAAATTAGATAGTTAGACAGATAGTGATTTTGAGTAATTGATAGTTAGAAAGTTACTCATATAAATAGATCAATAGATTGACATATAGACAAATATATAGATAGATAAATACACAAATAAAATTATTAATAGGTAGAAAATTGATAGATATACATATATACATATATACATATAGAGAGATAAATAAATAGATAGATTGGTAGATAGATAGATAGATAGACTGATAAATAACTAGACAAATAGATAAATAAATAGAAAGACATATATACATAGATAGTTAGACAATTATATAGATGAATAGTTAGATAAACAAATAGACACATAGAGTAATAAAATAATACATAAAAAGACACATAGACAAATAGAATAATAAACAAATAAACAGATAAAGAGAAAAAAAGATTAACATTAATATAGATAAACAGATTGATAGAAATATAGATTGATTGACAGAAAGATAGATTGACAAATAGACAGATCGACAAATAGATAGATATAAAATATATAGGTAGATAGATAAATAGATATATAGATAGATTACTAGATAGATAGATTAAAAGATAGATATATAAACACATAGACACATAAATAGGTATACAGATAGGCAATATAGAAATAGATAGACTAATAGATAATTAAATAGTTTGAGAGATAATACATAGCCAAATAGATAGATTGATAGATAGATAGTTTGATGATAGACATTTAGACAAATTGATATATAAATACACAAATATAAATTTAGATAGAGAGATATATATATATATACAGATGGAAAAATAGATAAATAGATAGATAAAAAATAGATAGACTGATAGACAATTAGATAGATATATAGGTAGACATATAGAAAGATATACAGATCGATAGATAGACATATAGATAGATAGATAGATAGAAAGATAGTTGATAGACAGATAGAAAGATATATCGATAGATAGATAGATAGATATATAGATAGATAAAGAGATAGATAGAAAGCCTAATAGGCTAATAGACTAATATACTGAGACATAAAAATATAGATAGAAAGGAATAATAGATTGATAGATTGATATTAAAATAGATAAACTAATAGACATATAAATAGATAGATATACATTTGGACAGATAGACTTTTAGATAAATAGACATATAGAAAAATAGATAAGTTGACAACTAGATAGATAAATAGATAGGCATTTTGATAAATAGAGAGATAGATAGATAGATTTATAGATAGTTAGTTTTATAGGTAGTTAAAAGTTAGACTAATAGACATATATATATATATATAGTCAGAATGATAATTTGATAGATAGATAGATAAATAGATATACAGATAGCTATACATACAAAGAGACAAATATATAGATAGATAGATATCTAGATATATAGAAAGAAAGATACAGAGATAGATAGATAGATATATAGATAAATAGATAGAAAAATAAATAGATATATAGATAAATAGATAGATAGATAGATAAATAGATATATAGATAGACAAATAGATCGATAGATAGAATGATAAATAGATAGATAGACAAATAGATAGATAAATAGACAAAGAGATAGATAGATAGATAGATAGATAGACAGACTTATAGGCTAAATGACTAATGACTAATAGATATAAATATTGTTAGATAGCTAGACAGATAAAAAGTTTTAGAGATAGATTAATAGATTGATAGATTTATAGATTGATAGATAGATAAGTAAATAGATAGATAGATAGGTACATAAACAGATATACATTTAGATAGATAAATATTTATATAGATAGACAAATAGATAATTAGAAAAATTGACAAATAGACATATAGCCAGATTGGTAGTTTGATTGATAGATAAATACACAAATAAAGAGATAGACAAATAGAATGATAAATAGATTTAAAATAGAGAGATAGACAAATAGATAGATATAGATATAGAGAGAGAGATATATATATATATATACCTATAGATCGACAGATAGTTAGTTAGTTAGATAGACATATAGACAAATAGATTGATAGGGAGATAGATTGATAGTTAGATAAATAGACAAATAGATAGATAGACAGATAGAAAGTTAGATAAATTTAGAAATAAACAAATAGAAAGAATATTGATTGACCGATAGAAAGATTGAAAGATAGATATAGAAGTAGATAAACATATTGAATAATAAATAGATTGATAGATAGACATTTAGATAGATAGATAGATGGATGGATAGCTTGACATAGAAATATATAGATAAATATTTAGATTTTTAATTAAATAAATAAAGAGGTTGTCAAAATGATTGACAGACAAAAACATTGATAGACAGATAGAGAGGACACTTTGACTTACATATAGATATACAAATAGACATATAGATAGATAGAATACTAGACAGATTGATGGATAGATAAATATACACATAGACAAATAGATAAATAGACAAATAGATAGATAGACAAATAGATAGATATACAAATAGAAAGATAAATAGATAAAAAGATATATGAACAAATAGATATATACACATGTAAATAGATAGATAGATAGATATATAGCATAAAAGATATATAGATATATAGAAATATTGATAGACATATTGACTGATTGATATATTGACTGATTGATAGATTGACAAATAGATAGATAAATATACACATATAGAGATAGAAAGACATATATAGATATAGAAAGACTATTAGTCAAGTAGATAGATAGATAGATAGACATAAAGAGATATAGAAAGATAAACAAAAAGGCATATAGAGAGATAGATAGATATATAAATCGACACATAGATATACACATAGATATAGAGAGATAGAGAGATAAATAGATATACACATAGATAGATAGATAAATAGATAGATAGATAGATAGATAAACACATATATAGATAAATAGATAGGAAAATAGATAGGTCGATAGATATACATATAGATAGATATACATATAGATAGACAAATACACAGATAGATAGATAGAAGGAAAGGTAGATAGATAGATATACATATTGATAGATATATAGATATATCGACAGATAGATAGAGAGATAGATAGATATATAGATAGATACATAAATAGATATATAAATAAATAGATAAATAGATAGATAAATAGATAAATAGATAAATAGATGGATTGATAGATAGAAAGATAGAAAGAAAGAATGATATATAGATAGAAAGATAGTCAATTATAAAGATTGATAGATTGACAGATTGACAGATAGGCAGATAGATAAAAAGAATGATAAATAGATTGATAGAATGAATGATAGATAGATAGAATGATTGATATATATACATAAAGATAGATAGACACATTGTTAGAATGATAGATAGACATATATATAGATATACATATAGACAAATAAATAGATTGAAAAATAGATAGATAGATAAATATATAGATAAACTGATAGATAGAAAGATAGATAGAATATATTGTTAATAAATATACAATATAGAAAGAATGAGAGAAATAGAGATATATTGAAAGATAGAGAAATAGACAGATAGATATATAGACAAATGTGTAGATATAAATATATATATATATATATATATATATATATATATATATATATACATAGATTGACTAATACATTGATAATAGTTAGATAAATAGATAAATAATCATATAGAGATATAAAATGATAGACTAATAGAAAAATAGTTAGATAAATAGAAATAAAGATATATAAATAGAAAAATAGACAAATCATTAGGTATACATAAAAATTCAATGATAGATAATTAAAGAGATAGATTGATATAAAGACATATAGAGAGATAAATAAATAGACAAATGGAGAGATAGATAGACGGAGATATAGAAATATAGATAGAATGATAGAGAAATAGTAAGATTGATAGATAGACCGATAAATATATAGACATATAAATAGATTGATAGCTATTTATATATTGATAGATAAATTGATTGACAAATAGAGAAATAATTATATATATATATATATATGCATAGACAAATAGATAGTTAGATATAAAGATATATAGATAGATCAATAGATAGATAGCCAGTTATATAGACTGACATATAGACACAAAGATTGATTGATTGATAAATACATAGATAGATAGAAAGATAGATATGCAGATAGATAGAAAATATAAAGAGATTGTTAGATAGCCAAAATGATAGATAGATAGCTAAATATATATGTAAATAAACAAATAAAAATATTGACAAATGAAATGATAGACAACGAGATAGATAGATAGATAGATAGACATATAGATAGATAGACACATAGATAGATAGACACATAGACAAATAGACAGAAATATAGAAAGAAAGATAGATAGATATCTAGATAGATAGATAAATAGATAGACAGATAGATACATAGATAAATAGATAGATAGTTAGATAGATTGAAAGGCAGATAGGTAGATTGGGAGATAGAGAGAGAGACAAATAGATATATATATATATATATATATATAAAGACAAAATACAAATAGAATGATAGATAGAAATAAAGATAGACATATAGATAGTTGGATTGATTGACTAATATTTATATAGATAGTCAAATAGATAGATAGATAGATTTACAAATAAATAGATAGATATATAGGCAGATATGAAGATAGGTAGTTATTCATATAGATATAAAGATTGATGCATAGAGAGATAGATAGATAAATATATATACGTAGATATTTAGATAAGTAGAGAGATAGATATCTAGATAGATATATATACAAGTAGATATATTGATAAATAGATAGATAGACTGATATATTGATAGACTAATAGATAGAAAATTAGTTAGATAATAACATAGATATATAGAATGATATAGAAATATACTAATAAATATATCGACAAATTAACAAATAGACATATAGATAGATATATAGATAGATAGATAGACAATTATATATTTCCTTAGATAAATAGTTAGATAGATAGACATATAGAAATATAAATAGTTAGATAGTTACATATTTAGATTGATAGACATATAGCCATTTAGATAAATAAAAAAATAAATAAATGGACATATAGATAGATAGGCAAATATACAGTTAATAGATAGATAGATTAATAAATAGAAATATAGATAGCTATAAAGATAGGTTGATTAATAGATAGACAAATATATATATAAATTAATAGAAATATAAATAGATGGAAAAATAGAAAAACTAATAGACTAAAAGATATATAAATTGATAGTTGGATAGATAGAAAAATAAATAGATAGATAGGTAGATATACATATAGAAAAATAGACTGATAGATATATAAATAGATAGAGAGATATTTAGATAGATAGATAAATAGTTAGTTAGACTCATAGACACAAAGACACATAGACAAATAGATAGATTGATTAATAGATATACTAGTAGAAAGAGAGACAAATAGATAACCAGATTGATTGATATACACATAGACACATAGATAGATGAACAAATAAATAGATAGACAGATATATATATAGATAGATAAATTGATAAATTGATAAATAGATAGATAGATAGACAGATAGATAGAGATACACATAGATAGATAGATAGATAAATATATATAATGATAGAAAGATAGATTGATTGACAAATAGATAAAATAAAAGATAGACATATTGATAGACTAATATATAAATAGATAGTTAGAGATATCGAATTATTTACTAATATTCAAAAAGATAAATAGATAGATAAAGAAAAAGAAAGATAGGAAGATAGATATAGAGATATAAAATAAAAGTTATATAGATTTATAGATAGATAGATCGACAAAAAGTGAGATAAATATATATTCACATAGATAGATAGATATATAGATAGATAGATAGATAAATAAATAAATACATATGCAGATAGGCAGATTGATAGATACCCAAATAGATATATAGCCAGATAGATAGGTAGATAGATACATTATAAACTATGTCACTATATATATAGATATGATGAAAGATTGATAGTCAGATAAAGAGATAGACACAGATTGTTAGATAGATATATAGACACATATGCAGAAAGATAGAAAGATATACTGAGATACAGATATGCAAATAAAGTGGTATATAGATTTACAAATAAATAGATAGAGAGATAGGCATATATGTAGAAAGATGGATAGATATATACATATTGAATGATAGATATATAGACAAATAGACTGATAGACAGATATAATGATTGAAAGAAAGAAAGATATATATATATATATATATAGATAGATAGCTAGATATACAGATCAGCAGATAGACAAATAGCTACATAAACAGATAGACACACACAGAGAGAGAGAGAGAGAGATATATATATATATATATATAGATAAATAGATAAACAGAAAGATAGTTAGATAGTAAATTAGACATATAAATAGATAAGCATATCGGTAGATAGAGAAATATAATTAGATAGATAGATAGATAGATAAATAGATAGATCGACAGATAGATAGATAGATAGATAGATAGATAGACAGACATATAGATTGATATATAGATAGGGAGTCAAATAAATAAATGGAGAGAAGATAGTAAGATAGACATAAATTGATTGATAGATTGATAGATAGGTAGATTAAAAAATATGTGCATATATAGATATATAGATTGAGAGGTATATACATAGATAGATTGATAAATAGATTGATAGATAGATAATTATAAAGATAGATTGATAGATAAGTAGATAGATTGATATATATATATATATAGCTATAGAAAGATACACATATATAGAGAAAGAAAGATAGATAGATAGATAGACATATAGATAAATAGATAGCTAGAAAGATATACAACTAAATATATGGATAAGTAGATAGACAGATAAATAGATCGATAGATATATAGAAAGATAGATAAATCGATATATAGATAGATAGATAGATGGTCAGATAAATAGATAGACATATAGATAGTCAGATAGATACATATACACATAGCGAGATAGAAAAATAGATAGATATACATATAGATAGATACATAAATAACAGATAGACAAATAGACTGATAGACTAAAATGTAGTTAGATAGTTTGGTAAATAGAAAGATAGATTGATAGATTGATTGAGTGAAAGACAATTAGATAGTTAGACAATTTGATAGATAAAGTGATAAATAGATATACATATATATTGATTTCCTTCTAGATAGATAGAAAAATAGATAGATAGATAGATACACAGACAGATATATATATATATATATATAGATAGATACATCAATATATAAACAAATAGATAGATAGAAAGATAAACACTTTATAGAAAGAAAGTTAGATGGATAAATAGATAGACAAATAGTTAGATAAATATATAGATAGATAAATAGATAGATAGTTAATTAGATTGATATAAAGATTGAAAGAAAGAAAGTTAGATTTATTGATCGATAGATAGAAATATAGACCTATTGATAGAAAGATAGATAGATCGACACATAAAGACAGTTAGGCAAATTGATTAATAGACATATAGATAGATAGATATATAAATAGATGGAATGATACAAAGATTTATAGACTAATAGTCTAATAGACCGATAGAGAGTTAGATACAAAATAGATAGATAGATTGAAAGTTTCATAGTTTATAGAGAAATAGATTGACAAATATATAGATAAATAGATAGATAGATATTCAAATATATAGTTAGGTAGATAGATAGATAGATAGACATATATATAGATAAAAAATAGATAGATTTATAGATATACATATTGAAAAATAGATATATACTCTTTTAAATTGTTATACAGATAGATAGTTAGTTAGTAGTTAGTGAATTATATAGAAAAAAGATATTTAGATAGATAGAATAATAGATTGAAAGATATATAGATAGATAGATAGATCTATATATAGAAAGATAGAACAATAAATAGTTTGATCCAAATAGATAGTTAGGCAAATAGATAGATAGACAGATAGATTGATATATAGACAAATTGATGTAATGATAAAAAGACTTATAGACTGATAGACCAATAGATAGATAAAGAGATTGACAGATAGATCAATAGATAGATTGATAGATTTATAAATAAATAGATAGAAAAATTGATATAAAAATAGATCGATATATAGACAGCTAGCTAGAGAAAAAGATAGTTAGATAGATATATAGATAGATAGATAAACAGATAGATAGATAAACATAGAAAAATAGATAGATCGATAGATAGATAGTAAAATAGTTAGACACATACTTTACTTGATTAATAGACATAAATATTGTTTGACTCGTTATGATATAGACAAATAGAAAGATAGATTGATTGACAAATTAATAGGTTGAAATATAAATAGATAAATAGAAATATAGATTTGAAAATAGAAAGATAGACATATAGACATAAAGATTGGTAGACAAATAGACATATAATAAAATATATAGATAAACAAATAGACAAATATATATATAGAAAATTAGATAGATAGACATACAAATAGAAAGATAAACAGAGTGATGGATAAACACATATATTTATAGACTGATATATTATTATAAAAATATGGAGATAGATAGATAGACAAAAGATAGATTGATAAATTGATAGATAGACAAATAGATAGATAGTTAGATAAATAAGTAGAAAAATAGATAGTTAGATAGATAGATAGACATATAGATCGATAGATAGATAGATAAATATATAGATAGATAGTCATATTGATAGATAGACATATAGATAGTTAGTTAGTTAGATAGAAAAATAGGAAGATAGATGTGTGTGTATATATATAGATATATATTTATAGATAGACATTTAGACAAATAGATTGATAGAAAGATATATAGAAGACAAAGACATGGATATACATATATATGGATAGATAGATAGTTAGATAGATAGATAGTTAGTTAGATAGATAGATAGATTGAAATATAGGTAGATAGACATAAAAGCAAATAGACAGATAAACAATTAGACATATAGATAGATAAATAGATAGATAGATACATAGACACAGAGTTATTGAGATAGAGAGATTGACAGATATACAAATTGATAGATAGAAAGATAGGTAGATAGATAAATAGATAGATATATAGATAAATATATAGATAGATAGAAAGATAGATAGATAGATAGATATATTGGCAGATAGATAATTAAATAGTTGGATAGATAAACAGATAAAGAGATGGATATATAGACAGATATATAGATAGACATATAGACAAATAGATAGATTATGAAGATAAACAAATAGATAGAAAGATAGTAAAATAGTTAGACAAATACATAGATAGATAGACATATTGACATATAGATAGATAGATAGACATATAGATAGGTACAGAAATTGGTAGATAGATAGATATATATATATATATAGACAAATAGATAAATAGACAGATATACAAATAGATATATGGACAGATAGGATCATAGATAGATAGATCGCTAGATAGATAGAAAGATAAAAAGATACACAGAGTGACATATAGACAGATAACCAAATAACTATATATATATATATATATATATATATATATATATATATATATATATATATTTAAATAAATAGGTAAATAGGATATATTAATAGAGAAATTGATAGATTTA
The DNA here is from genome assembly GCA_029783825.1 of Sapria himalayana. Taxonomy (NCBI): domain Eukaryota; kingdom Viridiplantae; phylum Streptophyta; class Magnoliopsida; order Malpighiales; family Rafflesiaceae; genus Sapria; species Sapria himalayana. Next base: position 328,054 of record JAREIK010000377.1, read on the forward strand.
TAGATATATAGATAGATAGATAGACAGAATGATATATATATATAGATAGACAGATAGTTAGAAAGATACAAAGTTAAATAGATATATAGATAAATAGAAAGATAGATAGACTAATAGGTACATAGAAAGATAGAGAGAGAGAGATAGATAGATATATAGATAGATTACTATTGAAATAGAAAATAGACAAATAGAAGATCGAGATATAAATATATAGATATATAGTATAATTTAAAGATAAATAAATATTCAAATAGATAGATTGAAAGATTGAGAGAAATACATTTAGATATATAGATAGATATACACATTAGTAGATAGGCAAATAGATAGATAGACAAATATATTATTCGAAAGATAGACAGATAGATAGATAACTAAATAGTTTTATATATATATATATATATAGATAGACATATAGACAAATATATAGAAAAAAAGATAGATATATAGTTTGATTGATTGATTGACAAATAGATAAAAACCTAGATAGATATATAGATATATAAATAGATAAATAAACACATAGATATATAGAAAAGTAGATAGATTGATAAATTGATTGATACATAGATAGATAGAAAAAAAATTAGATAGTTTGAATGATAGACAGTTGGATAAATAGATAGATATAAAATTGATAGTTAGATCATTACATAGATAGATAGTTATATTGACATATATGTTAGTAATGGTGATTTAGGCCTATTGTATGAATATGGTATTTTGGATATTTGTGAGAATTAATTATTGTGATTATTTACATATTTATTATATATAATATCGTTTAATTATATTATTAATTCTTCTAAATGTCCCTATTCTGTAATTGTTATGGGAATAGAAATGAAATAAGATTAGTATAAAGTTTTATTGATATTCATGTGATGAATATATGTATGAGATACAAATCAAATTTATACCTATTTGTTGAAAACAAATATTAGACATACTCATCTTGAGATTAATACATGGATCAAAGTCATAAGTTAATCTTTAATAGTTATGTTTTTAAATCCTTTGACCTCAAATTGCTATAGTTCTCAACATAAGGAATATTGTGTTTTAATATAATCAAACATTATCTTTAATTAGATTACCATAAAGGTTATACTTGAACATAATAAAAATAATGTAGTTAGATATGAATGATTAAGATGGAATTTATCCTTCTTATTATAAGAGAGATATCTCTAGGTCCCCTCGATAATTAAGACTGAGAAATGCTTGCCCATGCTCAACTGAATTGATGGAGATCAATATCATTTGTTTAGCCATTCTAATTGGCTTTCAAGTAATCAAAGAATGAATGATATAAGGTTGACTTTGTCCATGCCTTATATTCTATCAAGATATCATGAGATAAAAGGAATATGTCATTAGTTATATTAAGGTTGTCTCAAATCATGAGCTTTTCATTTAACTTGGGTCTTCATAATGTTTTGCTAGAGGCCACTTATGAATTATAGGATCAAAATGTGATTTAGGCCTATGGCTAATGTTAATTGAACCTATAGGGTCGAACATTAAGAACAAATAATAATAGTTATGGTTTTTTACTTTCTGTAGTAATTTTTAATGATGAAATTATTTTAAATCACAAATAATAATTAGTTATAATTTAAATTTGAATTTAATTTTGAGAAAGTTTAAATTCATGATTTAAATAAATAAATAATTTTGATACATTGAACTTGAGTTTTAATAAATAAATTCATTTCAAAGGGATTTTTAAGGATTTGAATTTAATTTGTTATTATTTAAAAGTGTTTTAAATCTATAATTAATTTCATTTATGACTAAAATCTTAGCAGACTTGTATATATATATGTGAGACATATTTTATGCAAGCAGTCATCTTATATAAAAGAGAGAGAAACCCTTTCATTTTGAGAAGATGAAGCTGAACTAGCATTCAACAAGATCATTCATTATTTGTTCGTGTGTGGATGCTTGTAAAGGGTGGTCATTTTTCTGAAATGTAATACCTTTGAAGATCTGAATAAACAATGATCCACTTTGAAGGCTTGATGAATCGATCTAAGAAAGGTATATTTCGTTTACCCTTCCTTCGTATTTATATGAATCACATGTGATCTTTGGTGGGTTAAGAAATAAAAATTATGGATTATGTGCATTTATGTTCCAATTAGATTGGATATTCTACCCGAAACCCCAATAGTGGTATCATAGGAATTTGTGTTTTCATAAAAATTAATAATGCCACATTTTATTGTATGTATGTGATGTATATGATTCTAGCATGATTTGTAATTTTGAATATATGTGATATTATGGGTTGTGTGATCAACATATAATAGGTTTTGATGGGGTATTTATTGATTGAATCTGAAACCTAAAAGAATTCGTTAGTATGATTGAGAATTTGAATTGGATATTGCCATTAAAGTGTTTAATTGCATGATATATGATTCTAGCTTTGTCTTAATCAGATTAATACATAGACTAAATTCATATATTAATTTTGATTTATCAGTGATTGTTTATGGGGGTGCCAAAATATGCCCAATGTATAATGAGATTATAGAATATGTTGTTTTAATGTGATTTTGATGGATTTTGCCTTATTTTAATTTTATTGATAAGACTAATAAAAAATTTATTGAAGAGATTAATAATAATTTATTGATAAGATTAATGATAATTTATTGATGAGATTAATAAAAATTTATTGATAAGATAAATCAAAATTTATTGATGAGATTAATAAAAATTTATTGATAAGATAAATGAAAATTTATTGAGGAGATTAATAAAAATTTATTGATAAGATCAATGAACATTTATTGATGAGATCAATGAAAATTTATTGACAAGATAAATGAAAATGTATTACTAAAATCAATGGAAGTTTAATTTTTTTTCCTAGGGTGATACCCCCTACCCCATGAGGGTGGCCCCCCTTGACCCCGTCAGCTAGCGGAACCACCATAACAATTCCACATAACCTTATAAATTTAATTGTTTTTAAATACACTATTATTATTATCTATTTCTTTTAATGCAAATTATTTATGCTATCTGATAACATTATATATTTTGCATGTTAAATTGCTTCACATGTGCAAAGTATGGCCTTTTTAACCAAAGTGTTTGGTAGAGTATTATTTTTTTTTTGTCAAGGGTTGAAATTATTAAATATGGCTGGCATGTCATTTTTGTTTTATTGTAATTTTTTAATTGTTGTAATAAAACAAGAGAGACAATGCAAACCATTTGAAGTCATGCAATCCAATCATGATGATGGAGGAGCTAGGTGTATATGCACAAGTTCATGGTCAAATCAACTTCATGGAGCTGCTTATTACTACCAAGGATTAATAACTATTGATCTTCATATTGGCTTGTGGAGATCTATCTAGTTTAAGGCCATACTATGACATGTTTATTATATGCATGCATGAGATGCTATGTATAATGTTACATGAGTAGTTGATACAAGATATATGATAAGATCTATTAATTGAAATTAAAATCAATCAAGATTTCTCACAATTTGTTTAATGTTAACATGTCATCTATATTTAAACACTTGTCAAACCTTTTATCACCTTTATGTGGGTTCTAGCATAGTAGAAGTAAATAAGGTAACATTAGTAAGTCAAGATTAGTAATGGTACTACCCATATGATTAAAAATGGTTTAACTTTATTACGTTATTAAAATGGTTTTTGTCCTAATGGCATTAGATGGGATTAAAACATGCCGGGACATATGATGTCAAAATCACATAAATATCTAAGAATTGAGCTAGATGTAATTGGTAAGAGTTACCAACCTAAATAACATAATTTTAAGTGTCATGCCAAAGATGACTTAAAGTTGAGTAAAATATGGATCTTAGCTCACTGGATATACAATTAGAAAGATGGGCAGAGAGACAAACAGATAAATAGATAGACAAATATACACATCGAATAATAGAAAGATAGACTAAAAAAATAGACATATAAACACAAAGGTTGATAGATTGATAGACTAAAAGACATAAATAGATAGAAAGATAGATAGATAGTTAGTTAGATAAATAGAGAGATAGATAGATCGATAAATAGAAAATAGAATGATAGACATATAGATAGATAGAATTATAGATAGATAGATAGATAGGAAAACAAATAGATTGATACACAGATAGATAGATATATATATAGATAAATAGATATAGATATAGATATATATATATATATATATATATATATATATATATATATATATATATGCAGAAAGGTAGATAGGTAGATAGAAAGACAAATAAATAAATAGATAGATTGATTGACAGATATAAAGATAGATAGGCATATAGGCAGATAAATATATAAACATATGTATAAATAAAAAATAGATAGATAGATAGATAAATAGATAGATAGATATACAGATAGATCGATATAAATATAAGTAGATATATAGATTAGCAGATAGATAAATAAATAGAAAGATAGATAGATATAGAAATAAATAGATATGTAGATATAACGAAATATAAAAAGATTGATTGATTGATGGACAAACAAATAAATAGATAGATAATAGATAGATAGACTGATAGAAGGATAGACACATAGATCCAAAGACATATATATAGATAAATTAATAGATAGACATATACACATATAGACACATAGACAAATTGACAAATAAATAGTTAAATAGAAATAAAGATAGAAAGATAAATAGATAGATAGAAAGATAAATAGATAGATAGATAGACAAATATTTAATAGAATAATAGACAATTAGATAGTTTGATACATAGATAGATAGGCAATCATATATATATATATATATAATTAGACAATTGGACAATTCGATGGATAGACAAATAGATAGATAGATAGATATATAGATAGATTCACATATTGATAGCTTAATAGATTGAAAATTTAGAGATAGAAAATAAGATAGATACACATATAGATAGATAGATAGATAAAGAGACAAATAGACAGATAGACAGACTGATTGATTGATTTATTGATTGACAGGTAGTCATTTAAACAAATAGACACATAGATATATAGATAGATATATAAAATGATAATCAGATAGATAGACATATAGATAGAAAGATAGAAAGACATATAGATAGATAAATAGATAGATATATATACAGATTGATAGATGGATATACCTAGACAATTAGATAGATAGATAGAAACATAGAAATATAAACAAATAGAAAGATTGACAGATAGATAGTTATACAAATATACATAGAGACAAATAGAAAAATAAACTGATTGAGAGATAAATAGATAGACATATAGATATATATATATATATATATATATATATATATATATTGATATATATATCAATAGATATATAGATAGATATATATATATTGACATATAAATAGATAGACAGATAAATAGATAGACATATAGATAGATAGATAGATAAACACATAAACACATAGACTAAAAGACTGATAGAGAAAAAGATTGATAGACTAATAGATAGATAGATTGATAGATTATTTTATAGATAGACAGATAGACAGATACACTTGTAGATAGATAAATAGATAGAAATATGGACAAATAGATAGATATGATAGATATAAAGATAGTTAAACACATAGATAAATAGATAAACAAATAGTCAGATAGATAATTAGATCAATAGGTAGATTGAATGATAGACAAATAGATAGATAGACAAATAAAGAGAATGATAGATAGAGATATAGATAGATAGATAGATTATGAGATAGACAGATAGATATAAAGTTAGAGATATAGAATGACTAATAGACAAATAGACAAATTGATAGATTGTGAGATATACTAATAGACATATAAATAGGTAGATAGATATAAGTTAGATAGATAGATAGATAGAATGATAGAAAGATAAATAAATTGATAGATAGATAGACAGATAGACAAATAAATAGATACACATGATGATAGATATACAGTTAGACAAATTACTAGATATATATATATATATACAGATAAAAAGATAGATAGATAAATAAATAGATAATAGACAAATAGATAGATAGATAGCTAAATATTTTGCTAGATAAATAGATAAATAGATTGAAAGATATATAGATAGATAAATAGATAAACAAATAGACAAATAGAATGATTGATAGATAGACAAATAGATAGACATATAGATAGATAGATAGTAGATATAAAGATAGACAGAAAGATAGATAGTCCAATAGTCATAGTTGTCTAGATAGATTGATAGATAAATAGATAAATAGACATATATATAGATTAATAGACTGAGATATCAGTAGATAGATAAATTGATTGATAGATACTTTGATAGATAAATAGATTAACACATAGATATACAAAATGATATAATGATAGATAGATTAAAAGATATACAGATAGATAGATGGATAGGTATACAAATAGACAAATAACCAATTAAATAATAAGATAGATAAACAAATAGATAGATAGGTAGATAGAGAGATAGACAGATAAAAAGATTTATAGAAAAATAGTTCTTAGAAAAGCTAGAGAAATAGAAAGATTGACCGATATACTATTAGATAATAAAATAGATAGATAGGCAAATAGTCAAATAGATAGATAAACATATAGACAAATAGATATGAAGATAAATAGATATATAAATAGATATATAGACATATAGATAGATAGCTAGATAGCTAGATAGACATATAGATTAAAAAAGAAATATATAGATAGACAGATAGATAGATAGATAGATAAATAGATAGATAGAAAGACATACATATAAATTGACATACAAACAGATAGGTAGATATATAAATAGATTGAAAAATAGATAGATAGATGGATAGAAATATAGATACATAGATAGATAGATAGATAGATAGATAGATAGAGAGTCAGATAGATAGATAGAAAAATAGATAGATAGACAACTAGATAAATAGGGACAGACAATAGATATATGAACAATTTGACATATAATAGATAGATATATTGACAGATAGGTAAATAAAAAGTTAATATATACAATAATAAACTGATAGAAAGATAGACAGATAGTTAGTTAGTTAGATAGACAAATTGATTGATTGATTGTTTGATTGAAAGTTTCAGAAATAGAAGATAAATAGAGAAGAAAAATAGACAAAAAGAGATATAGATAGATATGCAGATAAATATATTGATACATAGAAAGATAGATAGAAACACAAATTAATTGATAAATAGATAGATAGATAGATACACAAATAGAAAAATAGATAGATAAATAGATACATAGAGAAACACATAGAGAGATGAAGAGATAGATAGATAGATAGATAGATAGATAGATAGATAAAGATATAAAAAGATTGAGTAATAGAGAAATACTCTGATAGATAGATAAACAAATTGATAGTTAGACATATAGAAAGATAGATGGATATAAATATTTATAGATAAATAGATATATAAATAAAAAGATAAATAGATATATTCATATTAAATATACAAATAGAATAATATACAAATAGCCAGATAAATAAATAGATTGATAAATACCTAGATAGATAAATAGATAGATAGATAGATAAATAGATAGATAGACAGATATGCATATAGATAGATAGATATATATATAGATAGATAGATAAATAGATAGATATATATATATATATATATATATATATATATGTAGATGGACATATAGAAAGATAAAGAGATAGATAGATAGATAGATAGATAAACTAAAACACAAATAGATACAAAGATAGATAGATAGCTAGATATATAAATATATATTGATAGTTAGATATATAGATAGATTGATAGATATATATAGAGATAAGCAAACAGATATACAGATAGATTGCTGGAGAGATATTTTGAAAGAATTATAGATAAACAGACAAATAAAAAGATAGATATACAGAAAGACAAATGGATATATAATTAGATATATAGATATATTGAATATTAGGTAAAAAGAAAGAAAGACAATTATATAGTTTGATAGATAGATAGTTAGATAGATAGTTAGATAGATATATAGATAGATAGATAGACATATAGAAAGTTAGATAATTATACAAATAAAAAGATAGATATATTGACAGATTCATAAATAGAAAGATACATAGAAATATAGACAGATAGATAAATAAATTGATAGATAACTAGATAGATAGATAGATAGATAGATAGATAGATAGATAAATAGGCAAATAGACAGAGAGTCAAATAAAAATATAGATAGACAAATAGACCCATAAACAAATTCACCTATAGACTAATAGATATATAGATATACAGAAAAATAGATAGATAAATAGATAGTTTGATTGATAGATAGAGATGTAGACACATAAACATATAGATAGATTGATAGAGAGATAGATAGACACATAGACATAATGATACATAGACTAATAGACAAATTCATAGATAGACAAATATATTTATAGACTAATAGGAAAGTAGACAAATAGATAATTAGATAAATAGATAGATAGACACATAGACAGATAGTCAGATAGATAGATGAATAAATAAATAAACACATATTGAAATAGATATATACACATATAGACAAATAGACACCTAGATATATAAATATATTGATAGATAAATAGATAGATAGATAGTTAGATATATTGACAGATAGTCAAATAGATAGATAGATAGATAGACAGACATATAGATAGATATATAATTAGATAGATTGATAGAAAGAAATATAGATAGATACAAAGATAAATGGATATATGGATGGCCAAATAGACAGATTGATAGATAAAGAGATAAATATATAGACAGATTGACATATAGACATATAGATAGATAGACAGATATAGATTGATAAATAGATAGATTGACAAATAGAGAGTTAAAAAGAGATACAAATAGATAAATTGATTGATAGATCGATAGACAAATAGATAGATACCCAGATAGTCAGATATGTAAATTGACACGTAGACATATAGAGAGAGAGATAGATAGATAAATAGAAAGATAGAAAGATAAGCAAGTAGACAAATAGACAAATAGACATATGGATAGATGAACACTTAGATAGATTGACGGATAAATAGATAGAAATATTGACAGATATATATATATACAAATAGATAGATAAATAGACAATTATACATATAGATAGATAGATACAAAGATACATAGATAGACATATAGATTGATAAACAGATATATAGATACATAGAATGATAAATATATAGATAGACAAATTAATATATAGCATGATATACTAATAGACAGATAGATAGATAGACATGTATACATATATAAAGATATATAAATAGATAGATAGAAAAAAAGATAGATTGATAGAATGATATATAGATAAATAGATAGATAGATATATAGATATACAAATCGAAAGATTGGAAGATATATAGATAGATATATAGATAGATTATTAGACAAATAAATTAAATGGTATATAGATAGATTGGCTTATAGATAGATAGACATATAGAAAAATAGATAGACAAATAGATTAATAGATAAATACTTAGATTTACATATAGATATATAGATAGATAGTAAGATAAGAATATAGGTTGATATATAGATAGATATATAGATATATCCACAAATAGATAGATAAATATATAGATACCTACATTTTTAGATAGATAGATATATAGATAGATAGATATGAGGATAGACAGATAACCAAATCATAGATAGTTAAATAGATAAACATATAGACAGATAGACATAAAGAAAGAAAGATAGATAGATAGAGAAATAGATAGATAGATTGATATACAAATAGACTGACATATAGATAGACCAATAGATATATAGACTGATAGATAGATAGATCAATAGACATAGACATAGAGATAGATTAAATGATAGATAGATAGGTAGATTGATTGATTGATAAACATATAGATAAATAAACAAATAGAAAGATAGATAAAAAAATGAATAAATACATAGATAGATATATAGATAGATAGATCGATAGATAAACTGATAGATAGATAAATAGACAAATTGATAGAAGTAAAGTTAAATAGTTAGATTGATAGACAAATAGATTGACAGAGAGAAAGACAGATTGATTATTAGTTAGTGAATTAGATAGATATACAGATAGATTATTAGTTAGTTAGTAAATTAGATAGATAGAAAGATAAACAGATTGATAGATTGACATATTGATAGATTGAAAGATAGAAAAATAGACACATATATAGATAGATAAATATACAAATATAAAGTTATACATATAGACAGTTATATAGATAGAATGATAGATAAATCGATAGATATATAGATAAAGAGATAGACATATAGATAGTTAGACAAATATATATATATATAGACATAGAGATAGATACATAGACTGTTAGATAAATATATAGATAGGCAGATTGTTAAATAGGATTATAGACAAATATATAGATAGATGGAAAATAGATACATAGATAGATAGTCAGACAGACAGACAAATAGATATATAAATATTTGGACATACAGATAGAAAGATATATGGTTAAACATATAGATAGATAGATATATATATATATATATATATATATATATATATAGACAAATAGATAGACATACAAATAAATAGATATACATATTGATAGATGGATATATATATATATATATATATATATATAATTTATAGATTTATGGATAGATAGATCAATAGAAAAACATTTAAATAGTTAGACAAATTGACAAATAGATAGTAACATAGATTGATATATAGACATATAGTCATATAAAGAAATAGATAGCTAGATAGATAGGCATATAAATATATAGACCGATAAATAGATTACAGATAGACAAATATACAAATATACAAATGGATAGATAGATAGATATAAACTAAAATATATAGACAGATAGACATATAGACAATTAGAACTATTAATAGAAAGATTCATAGTCATATAGACTGATAAACTCAAAGGTAGATAGAGATATAAAGACAGCCAAATATACAAATATATGGATAGATAGACAGTTAGAAAGATAGATAGAAATAAAAATAGATTGACATGTTGACAGATAGAATGATAAATAGATAGGTAGATTGATAGAAATAAATATAGATAGACAGACAGATAAACATATATATATATATATATATATATATAGACACATAAACATGTATATAGAAAGTCAGATAGATAGACTAATTGACTGATAGAAAAATAGATAGTTCTATAGTTAGATAGATAGATATATTGATGGACAAATAGATAGAATTTACATATAAAAAGATAGACAAATAGTTATATAGATTGATGGAAAAATAAATAGATATATAGATAAACACATAGATAAATATAAAAATAGATAGATAGAATGAATGATAGATAGATAGATAAGAAAATACATCGATAGAAAGAATGATAGATAGATAGATATATACAAAGATAGAAAAATACAAAGATAAATACTTAAATAAATAGATAGATTTGACTTATAAACGGATAGACTAATAGACTAATAGATATTTAGATAATTATACAAATAAACATATATTTGGATTCACAAATAGATAGTTAGACAGAAAGATAAATAGATAGATAGATAGATAGATATATAGACAGATAGATTAATTTATTGACAAACAAACTAATAAACTAAAAGATAAAAGATAGATAGTTAGACAGATAGATTGATCAAAAGATAGATAGTTAAATAGTTAGATAGATTGACACATAAACAAATATACACATAGATAAATAGATAGGTAAATAGATAGATAGATAGATATATATATATATATATATATATATATATATATATATATATAGCTAGATAGATATATAGATACACAGATAGATATATAGATAGATAGATCGATCGACATATAGATAGATAGACAGATAGATAGAAAGTTACTTAGTTAAATAGATTAATAGATACATAGTCAGATTGATATATTGATATGTAGATGGACAAATAGCCATTTGGAAGATAGGTAAATATATACATCGATATATATATATATATATACACACACACACACACACACACACACAAATATATAGATAAATAGATAGACATATAAATAATTAGATAAATAGACAAAAAGATAGAGAGAAAGATAGATAGATAAATATACAGATAAATAGATAATCGATAGATAGATAGACATATAGACAGATAGATAGATAGATAGATAGATAGACAAATAGACTAAATAGATAGATATACAGATAGACAGATAGATATATTTATAGACAAAAAGATAGATAGAGAGAGAAAAAAAGATAGAAAGAGAGATATATAGATAGCTAGATAGTTTTATTGATTAATAGATAAACAAATATATAGATAGATAGAAAAATAGATATAAAGATAGACAAAAAGTTAGATAGATAGATAAATAGATATATAGAAAGATAGATAGAAAGATAAATAATAAATATATGGATAGATAGATATATAGATAGATTGATTGATTAATAGATAGATAGATATATTGATAGATAGATAGGCAAATAGACAAACATACAGATAGAAAACTAGATTGATAGCTAGAAAAAAAATAGACTAATAGACTAATAGACATTTATAGAAATAGATAGTTTGTTAGTTAGATAGACAGATAGATAGACAAATTGATAGAAGTAAAGTTAAATAGTTAGATTGATAGACAAATAGATTGACAGAGAGAAAGACAGATTGATTATTAGTTAGTGAATTAGATAGATATACAGATAGATTATTAGTTAGTTAGTAAATTAGATAGATAGAAAGATAAATAGATTGATAGATTGACATATTGATAGATTGAAAGATAGAAAAACAGATACATATATAGATAGATAAATATACAAATATAAAGTTATACATATAGACAGTTATATAGATAGAATGATAGATAAATCGATATATATATAGATAAAGAGATAGACATATAGATAGTTAGACAAATATATATATATAGACATAGAGATAGATACATAGACTGTTAGATAAATATATAGATAGGCAGATTGTTAGATAGGATTATAGACAAATATATAGATAGATGGAAAATAGATACATAGATAGATAGTCAGACTGACTGACAAATAGATATATAAATATTTGGACATACAGATAGAAAGATATATGGTTAAACATATAGATAGATAGATAGATATATATAGACAAATAGATAGACATACAAATAAATAGATATACATATTGATAGATGGATATATATATATATATATATATATATATATAATTTATAGATTTATGGATAGATAGATCAATAGAAAAACATTTAAATAGTTAGACAAATTGACAAATAGATAGTAACATAGATTGATATATAGACATATAGTCATATAAAGAAATAGATAGCTAGATAAATAGGCATATAAATATATAGACCGATAAATAGATTACAGATAGACAAATATACAAATGGATAGATAGATAGATATAAACTAAAATATATAGACAGATAGACATATAGACAATTAGAACTATTAATAGAAAGATTCATAGTCATATAGACTGATAAACTCAAAGGTAGATAGAGATATAAAGACAGCCAAATATACAAATATATGGATAGATAGACAGTTAGAAAGATAGATAGAAATAAAAATAGATTGACATGTTGACAGATAGAATGATAAATAGATAGGTAGATTGATAGAAATAAATATAGATAGATAGACAGATAAACATATATATATATATATATACACATAAACATGTATATAGAAAGTCAAATAGATAGACTAATTGACTGATAGAAAAATAGATAGTTCTATAGTTAGATAGATAGATATATTGATGGACAAATAGATAGAATTTACATATTAAAAGATAGACAAATAGTTATATAGATTGATGGAAAAATAAATAGATATATAGATAAACACATAGAAAAATATAAAAATAGATAGATAGAATGAATGATAGATAGATAGATAAGAAAATACATCGATAGAAAGAATGATAGATAGATAGATATATACAAAGATAGAAAAATACAAAGATAGATACTCAAATAAATAGATAGATTTGACTTATAAACGGATAGACTAATAGACTAATAGATATTTAGATAATTATACAGATAAACAGATATTTGGATTCACAAATAGATAGTTAGACAGACAGATAAATAGATAGATAGATATATAGACAGATAGATTAATTTATTGACAAACAGACTAATAAACTAAAAAATAAAAGATAGATAGTTAGACAGATAGATTGATCAAAAGATAGATAGTTACATAGTTAGATAGATTGACACATAAACAAATATACACATAGATAAATAGATAGGTAAATAGATAGATAGATATATATATATATATATATATATATATAGCTAGATAGATATATAGATACACAGATAGACATATAGATAGATAGATCGATCGACATATAGATAGATAGACAGATAGATAGAAAGTTACTTAGTTAAATAGATTAATAGATACATAGTCAGATTGATATATTGATATGTAGATGGACAAATAGCCATTTGGAAGATAGGTAAATATATACATCGATATATATATATATATACACACACACACACACACACACACACACACACACACAAATATATAGATAAATAGATAGACATATAAATAATTAGATAAATAGACAAAAAGATAGAGAGAAAGATAGATACGTAAATATACAGATAAATAGATAATTGATAGATAGATAGACATATAGACAGATAGATAGATAGATAGATAGATAGATAGATAGACAAATAGACTAAATAGATAGATATACAGATAGACAGATAGATATATTTATAGACAAAAAGATAGATAGAGAGAGAAAAAAAGATAGAAAGAGAGATATATAGATAGCTAGATAGTTTTATTGATTAATAGATAAACAAATATATAGATAGATAGAAAAATAGATATAGAGATAGACAAAAAGTTAGATAGATAGATAAATAGATATATAGAAAGATAGATAGAAAGATAAATAATAAATATATGGATAGATAGATATATAGATAGATTGATTGATTAATAAATAGATAGATATATTGATAGATAGATAGGCAAATAGACAAACATACAGATAGAAAACTAGATTGATAGCTAGAAAAAAAATAGACTAATAGACTAATAGACATTTATAGAAATAGATAGTTTGTTAGTTAGATAGACAGATAGATAGACAAATAGACATCTAGACAAATAGACATATACACACATATATAGATATATGGAGAGATAGATAGATATATGGAAACATAGACATAAAGATACATATAATGATAAATAGATTCACAGATAGAGAAATATACTTATAGACTAATAAACGAATAGATAATTAGATATTTAGATAAAGAGACATATAGACAAATATTCATATATATATATATATATATATATATATACACAGAGAAATAGATAAATAGACAAATAGATAGATAGACAGCTAGATATATAGATAGATAGATATATAAATAGATAGATAGATGGACAGACAGATAGATAGATAGATAGACAGACTGATTGATTGATAAAAAAGATAAATAAACATACAGACAGACAGATAGATAGTTAAAAAGATATGTAGATAGATAATATATATATATATAGATAGATAGATAAATTATAAGATAGATAGATATAAAGATAAGCAGAAATATGGCTTGGCAAATAGAGAGATAAAAAGATAGAGAGATAGACAGAAAGATAGATAGACATATTGATAGATATAAAGCTCTATAGATTGATAAATAGATAGATCGACAAATAAAGAGATAAAAAGATAGATAGATAGATAAAAAGATAAATAGATAGACAAATTGTCAGATAGCCAAATAGACACATAGATAGATAGATATATATATAAATAGATAGATAGATATGTAGATAGACAAATAGACAGATACACATACGGATAGATATGCACTTAGATAGATAGCTAGATAGATATACAAATAGACATATAGATAAAAAGATAGATAGATAAAAAGAAACATAGATAGACATATAGATAGATAGATAGATAGATAGACAAATTGATAGATACCTAGATATACTAATAGGTAGATAACAAATAAATAAATAGACATATACATAGATAAAAAGAAATATAGATAGATAGATTGACAAATCGAAAGTTAGATAACTAAATAGATAGATAAATAGATAGATAGATATATTGATAGATAAATAGATAGATAGATATATATACAGATATGCAAATTGATAGATGGCGAGATATAAAGATAGATAAATAGATAGATAGATAGTCAAATAGATAGATAGGTAGATAGATTAAAATATAGATAGAGAGATAGTTAAATAGTTAGATAGATAGATAGATAGATAGTCAAATAGACATATAGATAGATAGACAGATAACCATATTAGAATATAAGTAGATATATAGATATATATACAAATATATAGATATATAGATAATTACATAAATAGATAGATAAATAGATAGATAGCTAAGTATTTAGTTAGAAGTAAATTGATTGATTGATAGATAGATAGATATATATATATATATGGGGATAGATAGATAAACAAATCATAGATACATAGATAGATAGACACATAGATAGATAGACATAAATATAGATAGATGGAGAAATAGAAAGATAGATAGATTGATTGATTGATTGATTGGCTGATAGATTGATAGATAGATTTATAGATTTATAGATTTATAGATTTATAGATTTATAGATATAAAGATATAAAGATATATAAATAGATAGATAGATATATAGGAAGAGAGATAGATATATAGATAGATATATAGATATATAGATAGAATGATAGATAGATATACCGATAGATAGATAGATATATAGGTAAACACATTGAAACATAAAGAGATAGACAAATAGACATATAAATAGAAAGGTAGATACACTTATTATTAGATAGACAGAAAGATAAACATAAGATAGATAGATTGACCAATATACAGATATATAGATAGAAACATTTAAACACATTGCCATAAATAGATAAATAGATAGACAATTAGAAAGATAGACTAAAAGGCAATGATATAATTTGATAAATAGACTGATAGATAAATTAATAGATAGACAATTAGATAGTTACACTATTATATAGATATACTAATAGACATAGACATATAGATAGATTAATAAATTGATAGATAGATAGATAGACAAATAGATAGACACATAAATAAATAGTTAGATAGATACATAGATTAATAAATAGGTAGATAGACATACATATAGACATATAGAAAGATAGATAGATAGACTATTAGACAAACAAATAGTTAAATAATTAAACTGATAGAAAAATTGACAGATAGATAGATGAAAAATAGATTGTTAATTAGTTAGTGAATTAGATAGATAGAAATATAAATAGATAGATTGATATATACAAAATTAGATACATAGATAGTTAGAAAAATTGACAAATAGAAAGTTAAACAAATAGACATATATAGATAGAAAGATAGACAAATAGATAGATATCCAGATAAAGAGATAGTCATATATATAGTTAGACAAATATATAGATAGATAAATAGACAGATAGATGGATAAATATATAGACTTATATTCTAATAGACTAATAAAAAGATAGATGCATAGATAGATAAATAGAGTGATAGATTGATAGATAGATATATATATATATATACAAATAGACAAAAAGATTTATAAATCGATAGACATATAGATAGATAGATAGACAAGTAGATAGATAGATAGACTAGTAGATAGATAGATAAATAGACATACATACAGATAGATAGATAAATAAATGCACAGACAGATAGATAGATAGATAGATAGACATATATATAATTAGATAGATTGATAGATAGATAAATAGATAGATAGACATACAAATATATAAATGGACATATTTAAAGATGGATATATATATATATATATATATACACTAATTTATTGATAGAAATATTGATAAAAAAATAGGTAAATAGTTTGACATATAGACATATAAATAGTTATATAGATTGATTGATAGACATATAGACCTATAGAGAAATAGATAGTTAGATAGATAGACATATAGATAGATAAACTGATAGATAGATAATAGATAGAAAGATAGACAAACAGATAGATAGATAGATATTCAGATTGATTGACAATAGATAGATAGATACAAATACAAATTGATAGACAATTAGATATATTGATAGATAGATACATAGACTTATATACAAATAAACTAAAAGGTAGATATAGATATAGAGACATAGCCATATAGACCAATAGATAGATAGATATGTAGGTAGGTAGATACATAGATAATTAAATAGATAGATAGATAGATATATAGATATAGAAAGATAGATAGAAATATATATATATATATATATATATATATATATATATATATATAGATAAAAAGATAGATAGCCACATAAACATATTTATAGATAATCAAATTGATAGATAGACTAATAGATAGATAGAAAATAGTTAGTTAGATAGTTATTGAGATAGATAGATAGAAAGATAGATAGTTAGACATTTATATAAATAATGAGATATATAGATAGATAGATAGACAAATAGACATATAAATAGAAATATACAAATACCTATAGAAAGATAGACAAATAGTTAGATAGATTGATGGACAAATAATTATATAAACAAATAAACATATAGAGTGATAGGAAAATAAATAGATAGAAAGAAAGAAAGATTGATATATACACATGTAGAAAAATATAATGTTAGATAAATAAATAAATAGATATATTGGCTTATAAACTGAGAGACTAATACCCTAATAGATATTTGGATAGTTAGATAGATAAATATATATATCGATATACAAATCGACAATTAGACTGATAGATAGAAGATATATATATATATATATTAATTGACTTATAGACTAATAGAGTAAATTACAAAAAAGATAGATAGTTAGACAAATAGATTGATTGAAAGATAGATAGTTATATAGATAGATAGATTAACACATAGATAAATATATAAATAGATAGATATATATGTATATATATATATAGACACACAAACACACACACACACAAATATATATATATATTAATTGACTTATAGGCCTGATAGAGTAAAATACAAAAAAGATAGATAGTTAGACAGATAGATTGATTGAAAGTTAGATAGTTATATAGATAGATAGATTGACACATAGATAAATATATAAATATATAAATATATATATATATATATATATATATATATATATATATATATATATATATATATATATATATATATATATATATATATTTATTTATTTATTTATTTATTTATTTATTTATTTATTTATTTATATATTTATATATTTATCTATGTGTCAATCTATCTATCTATATAACTATCTATCTTTCAATCAATCTATCTGTCTAACTATCTATCTTTTTTGTATTTTACTCTATCAGGCCTATAAGTCAATTAATATATATATATATATATATTTGTGTGTGTGTGTGTTTGTGTGTCTATATATATATATATATATATATATACAGATAGATAGACACACTCACACACACAAATATATATATAGACTTATAGACCTGATAGAGTAAAATACAAAAAAGATAGATAGTTAGACTGATAGATTGATTGAAAGATAGATAGTTATATAGATAGATTGATTGACACATTGATAAATATATAAATAGATAGATATATAGATAAATAGATACACAATATATATATCTAGATAGACATATAGACAAATAGATCTACATATAGACACATAGATAGATAGACAATTAGATAGTCGAATAGATTAATATAAAGATAGTCAGATAGACAAATATATATATAGATAGACAAATAGCCAGATTAGAAGATATGTAGATATATACATCGATATATAGATATATACATATATAGATAGATATATATATATATAGATAAATAGATAGATAGTTAAATAGTTAGATAGTTAGTCAAATTGATTAATAGATAGATAGATAGATATGAAAATATATAGATAAATAGATTGTAGATTGATAGATAGATTGACATGTTGATAGATAAAAATATAGATAGATAGATATATACATAGAAAGATAGATAGATTTATATACATATAGATATATAGATAGATTGATAGATATAGAAATAAATAGATAAGTAGATAAGAGATAGTTTGATAGATACATTGATAGTCAGATAGATAGATAGATAGATAGCTAGACAGTCACATAGATGGACATATAGATAGATAGATACATATAAACATAGATGATAGAAAATAGAAAAATATACAATAGATTAAATACACAAATAGATAAATAGATAAAAAAATAAGATAGATAAATAGACATATAGATAAATAGAAAGATTAATTTATAGACACATAAATATAGAAACATAAATAGACACACAGATTGATAGATAGACAATTATACTAATAGACTAATATATGGTTAGATAGTTTAGTAGATAGCCAAATATATAAATATATATATAGACAAGTAGACTGTTAGACAATTATATAGATAGATAGATAATCATACAAACATATAGATAGAATGATACATTGATAGATGGAGATAGACAAATAAATAGATAGATAGATTTAAAGATAGACAGATATACAAATTGATAGATAGAAAGATAGACAAATATACTGATAGATAGATTGACAGATAGATAGATAGATAGATAGACAAATAGGCTGATAAACAAATAGATAGATAGACATATAAATAGTTAGAGAGACATACACATAGACAGATAGTAAGAAAGACAGAAGAAAAATAGACTTATAAACTAATTGACAAAAAGATAGTAAAATAGTTAGACAGATAGACAAATAAATAGATTGATTGTTAGTTAGTTAGTGAATTAGACAGAAAGATAATTAGATAGATAGATTGAATGATTGGCATATGGATAGATAGACGAAAAGATACATAGATAGATAGAAAAGTAAATACATAGACAGATAAATAAATAGACAAATAGAAAGTTAGTCATATAGACAAATATATTGATATAAAGATAGATAGATAGACATATATATAGATAAAGACATAGACATATAGATTGTTAGACAGATAGATAGATATATAGATAGATATATAGAAAGATAG
This sequence comes from Sapria himalayana, assembly GCA_029783825.1. Classification (NCBI taxonomy): domain Eukaryota; kingdom Viridiplantae; phylum Streptophyta; class Magnoliopsida; order Malpighiales; family Rafflesiaceae; genus Sapria; species Sapria himalayana. The sequence continues at coordinate 349,098 of JAREIK010000377.1, forward strand.
ATAGACATATTGATAGATAGAATAAAAAACAAATAGATAGATACACAGATAGATAAATATACAGATAGATAGTAAGATAGATAGATTGATTGATCAATCGATCGATCGACCATTAGATAGATAGAAAGATAGACAGACATATATATAGAAAGATAGATAGATAGCTAGATAGAGAGATAAATAGTTTGATAGATAGATAGAAAAATAGATAGATATACATATTAATAGATTGATATGATATGTATAAATTTATATAAATAGACAAATTGACTAATAGACTGATAGACAAAAAAATTGTTAACCAGTTAGACGGATAGACAGGTAGAAAGATAGTTAGATAGTTACATATATTTATAGATAGACATATAGACATTTAGACAAATAGATTGATCGATAGATAGATAGAAATATAGATATATAGACTGATAGATAGATATGCAGATTGATATTTTGATAGATAGATAGATAAATAAATAAATAGATAGACAAATTGATATATATATATATATATATATATATATATATAGAAAGATAGATAAATATACAGATAGCCTGATATACATAGAGACAAATAGACATATAAACAATTAGATAAATAGATAGATAACCACATAGACTTATAGATTGATAAACTAAAAGGCATATAGCGAGATAGAAATATAGACATATAGACAGATTTTCAGATAGATAGATAAATAGTTACCCAAATAGATAGATAAATAGATAAATAGATATATAGATAAATAGAAAGATAGATTGATAGATAGATATAAAGATGGATAGATAGGTAGATAAATAGATAGATAGAAAAATATATAGATCGACACATAAACTCATATTTAGACAGTCAGATAGGTAAATAGGCATATTAATTGATAGTTTGATATATAGATAGATAGATAGAAAAATTGATAGATAAATAAATAGTCAGATAAACTAATAAAATAATAAACTTACATAGTGATAGACTAATTGATAGTTGGATATTTAGATAGATAAATAGATAGATTGATTTACAAATTGACAGTTAGATAGAAAGATAGATAGAAAGATATATTAATTGATTAATTGAATGATTAATAGTCAACTAGACTAATAGACTTATATACTAAAAGATAGATATAAAGATAGATAGAGAGAGATAGGTAAATAAAAAAATAGACATACAGATAGATTGATAGATAGTTAAATAGATATAAAAAGAAATATACACATAGATAGCCTTATAGATAGATAGATAGATTGATTGATTAATTGATAGTCAAATAGATGAATAGATAGATAGATAGAAAGGTAGATTGGCAGACCGATAAATACATAAATAGATAGATAGATAAACAAATAAACAAATACAGAGATTGACAAATAAGAAATAGAAAGATACACAAATAACAAATACATATATAGACAGACAAACAAGTAGACATAAAGATATATAGGAACATATACAGATAGACAAATTGATAAATAGATAGTTATTAAGATTGATAGATAGACATATATATATATATATATATATATATATATATATATATATATATATATATATATATATATATATATATATATATATATATATTGATAGATATACAGATAGATAGATAGATATATAGATAGACACATAGGCAATAGAAAGATAGATAGATACAAAGTGTGACAAGCAGATAGATAGGCAATTCGATATATAGGTAGATAGACAAATAGGCAAATAGAGAGATAATCAGATATACAGATAAAAAATAGATAGATTGAAAGATAAAAAGATAGATATATAGACATATAGAATGATAGATTTATAGTTATATAGTTAGACAGATAAAGAGATATATTGATAGATATAGTCAGATAGAAAGATATATATATATATACAAATATATAGATAGACAAATAGTTAGAAATATAGATAGACAGGCAAAATATAGATTAGTAGATAGAAACATAGCTAGATAGATAGAAAGATAGATACACACATATATAGATAAAAAAATTGATAGATATATAGACAAATAGAAAGATAAACAGATAGATAGATAGACAGGTAGATAGATAAACATAAAGAAAGAATGATAGATAGGTAGATAGAAGATATAAAGATAGATAGACAGATAGACAGATAGATAGATAGATAGATAAATAGATAAATATTTTGATAGAAAGAAAGATACATGGATAATAAGATCGACATATAGACATATTGAAAGATAGACATATAGTAAGATAGAGAGAGAGAGATAGATAGATAGATAGATAGATAGATAGATAGATAAGTATATTTAAAGATAGATAGATATATAGATGTATAGGCAAAAAGATAGATAGTTAGATAGATAGATAGATAGATAGATAAATAGACAACTAGATAGATAAATAAACAAATAGATAGATAGATAGTTATATAGAGAGACAGATAAATTGATAGATAGATAGACATATGTACAATTAAGATAAATGGATAGACTGATAGAAAGTATGATAATTATAAAGTTAGAGAGATATATCGACATTAGACATATAGACATAAAATAGATATTTAGTTAGATAGTTAGACAAATAGATAGATAGATATATAAACTGATAGATTGTTAGCCAGTTTGATAGATAAATAATCAAATAGATAGAATCATAGATTAACAGATAAACATAAAGATAGATAGAAAAATAGATAAATAATTACAATGATAGATGTATAGATTGACAGATAGATATATAGATTGACAGATACATATATAGATAAATAAACATATAGATAGTTAGATAATAGACAGACAGATAGATAGATAAATAGATAGATAAATAGATAGATAAATAGATAGCTAAATAGATATATAGATAGATAGATAAATAGACTGATTAATCGATAGACTAATAGTTAGAAAGATAGTCAGACAATTATATAGATATATAGATTGAAATTTGAAAGATAGATAGTTATACAGATAGAAAGAATAACACATAGAAACTTTTAATTATTGATAGATAGACATATAATCATTTAAACAAATAAATAGATAGATAGACATATAAACAAATAGATATATAGACATATATATAAATAGCTGATAAATAGATAGAAAAATAGTCAGATAGATAGTTATAAAGATACATAGAAAGATAGATTTATAGAAAAATGAAAGATACACAGATGGACAAATAGATATAACGATATACAAAAATCAAGATAGATAGAAAGGCAGACAGACAGAAAGATAGATAGATGGATAGATAAACACATAGATAGATAGACATAAAGACAATTACACATAGAGCAAGATAGCCATATAGAATGATAGATGGATATACAAATAGGTTTATAGACAGATAGATAGGTATATAAATAGATAGATACACAAATACTTAGATAGGCAGAAAGATAAATAAATAGATAGATTGACAGATAGAAGACAGACAGACAGATAGATAGATAGATAGATAAACATATAGATAGACAAATAGATAGATAGTCATATAGATAGTTAGATTATTAGACAGATAGATAAATAGATAGATATATAGAGAAATAGATAAATAGATAGATATATAGATAGATAGATAGATTAATAAGCTGAAAGAATGGTAGAAAGATTGTTTTATAGAGAGATAAATAGATAGATAGTTAGACAGATTGATAGACCGATATATAGACAATTAGAGAGATATATAGACAGATAAATAGATACATAGACAAAAATATAGATAGACATATAGATAGATAGATAGAAGGATAGACAGATAGATAGATAGAAAGATAGATACAAATAGTCATATAGATAAATAGATAGATAGATTGATTGATAGATAGATAAATAAATAAATAAATAAATAAATAGATCGATAAATAGACATAAAGTTGACATACAAATAGATAGATAGATAGATAGCGAAATAAACATACAGGTATATAGACATATAGACATACATATAAATATATAGATAGATAGAAAGTTATAAAGATAGAAAGAAAGATAGATAGACAGATAAATAGATAGATTGATAAATAGATTAATATACAGATATTTAGAAAAATAGATAGACATATAGTTACATGGATTAATAGACAAATTTATAGATAGATTCATTGACAAATTAAAAGGAGATTGATAGGCAGATAAATTAATTAATTGATAGATAGATAGATAGATAGATAGATATAAAGATAGATAGATAGATCAATAAATTATTAGATAGATAGATATTCTGATAGATATACAGATACATAGCCACATTGATAGATAGATAGATAGATATATATATATATAATAGATAGATAGATCGATAGATAGATAGATAGATAGACATATAGATAGATATTTAGATTTATAAAAAAATAGATAGACAGATAGATAGATAGATAGATAGACAAAAATATTGATATATAGATAGATAGATAGATAGACATACAAATATATAGATAGATATATAGAAATTAGATAGCCATATATAAAGATAGATTGATAGACATTTAGATAGAAAGATAGATAGGCATATATATAGATAGATAGATTGATTGATAGACAAATAGATAGAAAAAAATATAGATAGACAGATAAATATACAAATAGATAGATATATATATAGATAAATAGATAGAGAGATAGATAAACAAATAGTTAGATTGATTGATAGAAAGAAATAATGATAGATATATAGATAGATATATCGATAGACAGATAGATAGTTAGTTAGTTAGTTAGTTAGATAGAGAGGTGGATAGATAGACAGACAGACTGATTGATTGATTGATTGACAGATAGATAGTTAGAAAGACTGATAGATAGACAGACATATAGAAAAGTAGATTAATAGACAGATAGATAGATATTTAGGTAGACAAATAGATAGAAAGATAGATTGATAGATATGCAAATAGAGGTAGATGGATTGATAGACAGATAGATAGACAGATACATAGATAGATAGATTGATTGATTGATAGATACTTTGATAGACAAATTGATAGATAGACATTGATATACTGATATAAAGATAAATATATAGATAAATAGATAGATATAGAGACTGATAGATAGACAGATAGATAGACATATAGAAAGACAGATAGTAAGACAGATACAACAACAAGAAAAAACCCAAATAGCTAGAGAAATTTTTCTAGCTATATAGGCTTTTCTATCACTAAAATATAATAACGACACAATAATGATAGAAATTATGACAATCTAAAGTGCTCGTCGCAAAATTTTAACGAGAAAATATAATTCCATAACAAATTTTTTAATGATAAAAATTCTTTAGCTAATCATTTTATTCCCTTGCTAATTTTGATTGTAATTAAGAATAGTAATTGATATTTTTCAACTGAATATATACAAATAATTCCCTAGTTAAATTAGCTAGGAAAAATTCCCTAGCTATTTTCATTCCAATGTTTTTTCATAATTTTTTTACAAAAAATTTGATTAAATATTTTTTAATTTTTATATTAAATTGAATAAAGACATTTACTATAAACAATTATTTATAATTAACATAAAGAAAAAGTAGTTTAGAAATTTATCTGATACAATTTTTACATAGTTAAAATAAAAACATAACATAGGTATATAATCATTTACATCATTATCCTTATCCTCATCATTAGTTGATGTATTTGTGCTAAGTTCTCCTGTGTTGTTTATCTATTGGAACTCTGTGTACTATCTATCTCATTAAGGCCACTAACTGTGACTACATATATGGCATCTTTTGTTGTATTGTATTTTCTACTACTCAGAAAAATTATTTTGAACTTTCTCAACAACATAATTATCAACACTGTAATCACGAATCAAAGCCACAATATAATAACCTAATGAAAGTCTCACTCTTAACACAAAACAAAAGCAAACACACGTGTTTGCTTAATTTCTAGATGCACTGTTTGACCATATCCTGAAGCTAAAGCATCTACAACAAGTTTATCTCCTAATTTCAACCACTTTACTGATACCTTTTCATTTTTTAGGGGATGCATATACGAAACAGTACTTATCAACTAGCATGTTCTTGTCCTTGATCGAAGCTTCCTCTACAAATGTAGATAGAGGCTTAGATTTTTCATTGAGAAGATGATGAAGTACAATTATGAAAAAATAAACAAGATAGAAAACTAAACAAATGAAATAACAAACCAAAAAACTAATTAAATAATATAGTGTAGCCAGAAGCAGTAATTAGGAACAAATACAAAAATGAGAACCAGCATTCAATGAGAAATTGAATCATGTAGTTTTTCTTGGAGATGGGTTCCCAGGTCCAAGTCCACGCTATGTTATTCTCTTCAATATTAAGGATAAAGACACTCGCTGGAGCCTCCATGCATCCGACTCTAACCCCATTAGCTAACTCATTTTATTATTCAGAGACACCACACTTGTGTGTTCCATGTTTCCCCAACGAAGATGAATATTTCTTGACCACATCCAACAACTCAAACTGAGCAAAACGAGATGATGCCATCAATTGAAACAATAATAAAACAATACACAAACAGATTATCACCTTAATTTTTTTAAATAAGAATACTAACACATGAAAATAATAGACACCCAATGTAAGGCAAAATATAAAGAGAAGCAGCAAAATCAAATGAGAAATAGCTGAGCAAACAACTATAGCAAAATAGAAGAAAAAGAATGGAGCTTTGCATATCCATCATGCACCCTTGTTGTTGCAGTTGAGAAACCAACACCTACTTCACAATGAGCACCTTAATAAACAAACAAACACCAACAACATGCTCCACAATTGGGAGGTTGGCTGCATCAATATGTGTTGGCATGTAGTAAAGGAAGTAATCTGGCATTCTTCTGGTCTCATCTGACTCTCCTCTTCTCAGAGCAGGCTCAAACTACATCAATTTTGAGGGTGACCTAGGATTTGTAATTTCTAACTCACATATATATCCATATTTATAATATCATGTTAACAATTAAAATACAAAAAAAAAATAAAATAAACACTCGATAATCAAAATGTCATACATCTAAAATTTTTATATAATGGGCAAAAATAATTAGTGCAGCTCAAATTAAGTAATCTCATCAGAAGTATCCAAAATAGAAAAAATCAAAAAAAAATAATATATTCTCTCGACACATCTTTTTTTATAATTCTATCTCCTAAAATGTCATTATATTTTAAAATTTTCAAAAGACTAAATTAAATTACTATCAAAACTAAGAGGAGTTTAAATTGAGTGTATGAGAGAAACAAGTGCAAAATGTTCATAAACCTCGAAAGAGATTCCAATCTTTCATAGCTTTTTCACATGTCTAAGTATATTAAATATAACATGATATAAATTTATTATAAAAAATTTATTAAACTAATTATACAAATAATATATGTAATATAAAATTAGATAATTACACGAAATTTGAACTTTTTTATGACACTCTCATATCTAATAGATTCAAAATTATATATTTTCTGAAATAGAATTAATTTTTTATGAACATATGTTACCTTTATTCCAAAAAAACTATAAAAATATACAAAAGTTTTGCATTTCAACTTTCATAGAAACAAAATATTAATTAGATTCAAATGTATTAAGTTTAATGGAAAACAATTGCATAGAATGTATCAATCCATGCTCATAAAAAATAAATCAATAATATAAAATTTTTCATAGGTAACAAACAAAACTTATCTTGTAAATAAAAATAATCAAAGTAATTATTTCATTTGAACCCCATCAAAATTATCATAAAAAATATTTTTCACAACAAATTATAAAAGAACCTATAAGAGGTGATTAAAGAAAGAGGAAATCAAAATAAGATCATTTTAACTACTAGATATAACAAATTAAAATAACAAAACTCATGTATCAATCTATAAGACTTCACCATCAAGAAAGCCTTTATTTGAACTTTGTTCTCATCAAAAATACACTTGTTATTGAATAACTATAAAAACTAATTACAAGTATTAAAACAAAAATAATCATTCAATACATTCGTGTGGAAAAGTATATCATTTATTATGACATATCATTCTAAATGAGAAAGTATCTCAAACAAGAGTTTAATAAGTCTTCAAATGAATAAGAAAAAAAATTAATACACAAAATAAATAAATATGAATAAAAAAGTATTCTATCAAATGGAAGATTAATACTAAAATATATTTGTTTATTTTGGAAAACATCCGAAAGATAAGTTCAAAAGAGTCAAATGAATTGACAATTTTTTAGTTATAATCAATAAAACAATGAAAAAACTATGTCAAAAGATCTCTCACTACAGAGCTTAGCACATGTAAAATTAAATTTTCCATGAATGAGTGGAAATCTCTTGATTAGGATAACTCTATCTCTTCAAATATTAGTGAGAATTTTAAAAAGGAGTCTGAAGGGTAAAGGAATCACCTAATAAAAAAAATTTTCCAATCACCCAAAAGGTCAATTTAACTTCTTGCAAGGCTACTAAAGTGGATAACTATTATATAAATCATGTAATATTGGAGTACTTGATCTTTAAAGAATGTTTCATTTGACAAATTAGGGGTTCACCCCTTAGGTTTTTTGTGAAGGGAGGACACCTAAGAAGAAAAAGAAAAGATAAATTAATTTTAAATAATTTACGAAAACTAATATATATATATAAGTAAATATAAACATATATATGATTGAGAGAGTTCACATGTTAGGTGCTCTCCTACAATGTAACAAGAAAGAAAATAAAAAAATAAAATAAATATAGACACTAAATTAAATCTCAACAATTTTTTTCACAATATTGCATACATGCATTAAATATCAAAATTAGAAGATATGAAAAAAACTTACAATCCTCCAAGTGTATTCATGAAGTTGTCTACAATATATTCAATGATAAATATATTCACTAATAACATGTCGAATTGTCTAAATATCACATTAAAATATTATCACCATATGAATTGGTAAACATAATATCTCCAAAAAGTTACTAATATACTAAAATACACAAGTAACTAATAACATAACTCTTTGCATTGAAGCTAGAAACAACAATATGCCCATATACTATATCTTAGAATTGTTTTTGTATGAGTGTATGTAGGAAAATCTAATATGTAACTATAAATACTATGAGTGCAAATAATATTTGATCTAGTTTGTTGTGATTTGCAATTTATTATTTTTATTTTATTTTATTTTTTTGCATATGTATAAGAGCATTCAACCTATGAGATATCATAATTCTATTAGTCCCTCATATAAGGGTTTAGTTTGTACACACTATGTTATGTGATTTTTTAAATACTCTTCTTTTACTTTGCATTGTTTCTCAACATAGTATTCAAAGCCAAAATCTTATGGAATACAAATTCTTGAGTGTGTGGCTTGCATTTTGAATGTGCAGAAACTTTTAATATTTTATTACAATATAACAAAAAATCATTTTAGAAATTATATGATAAAAAGTTGGAGATATTTCTCAAATACTCTTTTGTTACTTTGCATTGTTTCTCAACATGGTATCAATGCCAAAATCTGATAGAATACAAATTTTTGAGTGTGCGGCTTTAATTTTGAATTTGCTAACACCTTTAATATTTTATTACAATATAACAAAAAATTATTTTTGAAATTATATGATAAAAAAGTAGGATATATTTCTCACTAAAATATAAAAATTTAGAATCTTGCTCAAATTTTAGTAAAGATCTCATACTAATTATCAGCCTAAAATTTTTTATCATCAATTTATTAGTTATATATACAAAAAATATTAGAGATATAGTGCATCCAATTATAATTATACAAAACTTAAATTATATAGCGTCTAATGCACCATTTTTTGTAAATTATTTAACATATCTTCTAAGATGACCCATCTAGTACTCCAGTACTAGTTTTAAAGTTATATATTTTTTAAAATATTTATATTTGACTAGCTTTTATTTCTCATTTAGTATTTTTCCTATTTATCATATTAAAACTTGTCCATACAATATATGTGTGACTATTAATACTAAATCTTTTGCTTACTTGAGGAATAACACTATAGAAGAAAGGTTTCTCTACATCATCTAAAATATTTGGATCTTTATATAAAGATTGTACATAGTGCACAAGCCTTCTGCTTTAGCATAAGGTCTGAGAGAAGTTCATATATCAATGTCTTACCATCAAAATTTAAAGAATACATATGATAAGTCTTGAGCCCAATACATTGGACAAAGATACTTTAATTGAATAAAGACATGAGCTCCAACAAATACATAAAATATAAAAATTTCTTAGATGATTTGTCATTTTAGTATTATTCTCATACAAATACTTTTATATTCAAAATTCTTATAAGATTTGGTTCATTAAAATTTATGTAACAACATACTAAATTTAATTCATTATATGGATCAAATGTATTATTTATAGTATTTAATTAACCAAAATTTATTTTTAATTTTACTAGGAACGAACTATAAACTCAAAAATAAGTAAGAACATAACGAATAGAATAAATAAAATAAAAAATAAAAAATGTATTAATCTTATGATGCCAAGCATTTATTAGATAAAATATTATTATTTATTATATATCTTTATATCTTTATAAGTTTAAAGATTATACAAAATAAAAAGATTATACAAAATAAAAAGATTATACAAAATTTTATTATTTATATCTTTATATCTTATAAATATAAAGATATTTATTATATATCTTTATAAGTTTAAGCAATTAAGCTTAAAGATTATACAAAATATAATATCTAATATACAAAATTCTCACTCAACACATAATTTATGAGAGATTAATATCTTAATTTTCTTACCTATAAAAATCAAAAAGATTTCATTTATAGTTGTCAATTGGGTCGGGTAGCCCGGACCCGGCCCGAAGCCTAGCACAACATGCAATAGTACCATGACCAGGTATGTGCTAAGCAGACCCTCAGTACGAGTCTTGTCGTGCCGTGCTGGGGGTTTTCAGCCCACCAGGCACGTGGGCATGACGTGGGTGACGACGCACTAAGTTGTGCCTGATAGGGGGACGACATTGTGATCGACAATAGGCAATGGTAGTATGATGGCACGACATCAAAACTCTAATTTTGTAAAAATTTGACCGACCCGACCCGAACCAACCAGCCCGGACCCTGGTAGTTTTTGGTCTGTGGGCCCGTGCCAAGTTTTCCCTCCAAGGAACCATTCCATGCCATGCACGACACTCTAGCTCGGTTGGGCCCTAAAATGTCATCTAATTATTATTGAACAAAATACCCATACTTTTAACAAAGATATTGTTCATCTTAAAAAAAATATTTTATGTGACCCACAATAACACGCAACCACTATTGTATGGCATAATTGTTGTTTTCTAATTTATATTAAACATGCATAGTAATGGATTAGCCATTTTAACAAAATAATTTGGTTAGTAAATTAGGTCTTGAGTCATGAGTGCCCAAAAACAACTCATGCCTAGGACCTAAGTAACTCCGCACATGTCATATTGTCATGGGTAACAAGTCACAATTGTCTGACCATGATTCTAGCACAAACGATGCTTGCACAAAAGTAATGGGTCATAACTAGCACATTGGGATAGCCCACACCCCAACCACAAATGGCATATGGGGCCACTAAATGAGGCTTAGTAAAACCCACGGTCTCATGCCATACAAGACCATGCCATGCTGAACTAGATAGACACTCATACCACAATAAATTGCTCATAAGAGTGCCCCAAGGACTGTGTCGCTTCATCAAAATTCTAGACCTGTGATACATGACCCGATGGCCACAGTCAATGACAAACAGTGAAAGCATATAGTATCTATTAACTATCAAATACTTTATTACACAATATATTTTTAATATTATTTATTTAATACATGAATACAAGAATACATAAAAATTATATTGGAGCACTCCTTTTTACTATGATCATCCTCTTCCTTATAACTTAAGTGCAAAACATGAATCCAAACAAAAAGTAATCTCAAAAATTCTGATATAGTGATTTATCTCAAACCTGAAAATAATCAAAGTGAAGGAAAAATCAACATATGCTTACCTTGCAATTTGAATCAATTGTCGCAAATTGTCCTAAATAATAAGGCATTTTCCCTCTAGCTCTCAGGGCAACATAAGCTATTTATCAGATAAACCTTTAGAGAATTATTAAAAGCAAATTTAAATATCAAAATTACATTAAATTAAAGTAAATTCAGATAGTAACTTTAGATAATGATATAAAAATAGAATTTGATCAGATACATAATAAATAGAGATTTAATTTTCCACAAAATGCTACAAATAGAAATACCTGAGCAAACTGATAATAAGATGCAATGCCCTAGTAGATAGAACTTCTTTCTTAATGTTTGGAGATGAATGAAACAAATTTTCAATCACACCTACCTGCAACAATAAAAATAATTGGTCCAAATAAGAAAACAAAGGGCAAGATCAAAATTTCAGAATAATGATAACTAAATTAATAATTGATGTCTCAATTTTTAAGTATAATGTATAGAAACATCTTCTGAGCACAATATTAAGATGAGAGTGGGGGGAGCATTGCACTCGAAAATCTAAAAAGTCAAAAAAAATGTATTATTTTCTCATAGCGAAGTAAATGATAAAAAATCAGCAATCACAATAAGGAACATCACCTGATTTTTATTCTCGCCATTCTTGTAAGCTAAGGTTCTCAATGTCCCAGCAGATGCCCTTTGTACTTTGGTGACAAAGGGGTCTAATAATTCGGCCAGAGGTCGTATCACACCATTTATCCTGAAAAATAACTTATTAATAGAAAGCATTGTGCACAGTGCCAAAAGTGATTGCATTAAAAATAACAACCTAATATGAGTTTTGATGGTGGTATTCTCATTGGCAATGTTGGTGATCGCATCAGCAGCCCGTCTTAGGATGCTATTAATTGCTTGAGAAGTAGATCCATCTTGGTGCATCTTCAACAGGTCCAAAAGAGGTGGCAAATCACTTGTGTCAATAATAAGCTACTGATGTTCTGGCTATTCCACAACAAATTGGTAAAAGTTCATGAGTGTAACATGTAAATACAGCACAAACAATAGTCAACAATAGAATGCTGCAATAGCTTACAAATCAAACAACTAAAGCCATATAATGTGTGAGACACTTCATTGTTCATGGATTTTGAACTCATGAGTTACTCACAAATTTTATTGAATCCATTCTTAACTAATATTACCATATTAATATTTTAGAAAAATAAATAATATATTAATTACTACTAATTATTATAGCTTATAATTATACCTTTTGTGTTTTTTACTTTTTTTTATTATTTCTTTGTTATTATTGATGGAAGCACCTAACATCTAGACTGCTTCAATTCTTGTCCCATTATATTATATGAGAGGATTGTGTGTTATTTTTTTACTCAAAGTTTTTAATCAAGTTTTATGTTTGGCATAGAATTATGTATAGTATCAAAGCCAAAACTCTAAAGAAAAGAAACCTTGAGGCATGTAAGTGTTCAAAAGCCTAAAAAATGAGAGAACATACATTGTGCCAACACAGGGGACAAGGGCGTACATGCTACAATAACACCCCATATACTACCATCACATACTATGTGAGATGAGCATCAACTCCATAAAGAGGATGTTGAATGGATATGCATGACAGGAGAGTTTGTGCATGGTAGTAGGCACCTCAATTGCACAATAGGCATTGCAGTTGTGTATTATTGTTTTTGTTGATAGTGTGAATGGTTGTGCATGGTAATATGGCAAAATAGTAGGCACTTCAATTATATGATTTGGGCAGAAACTAAAATTTGGCGAGAATCAAAATAAAGTTTAATATATGTAGCACTATTATAAATATTATATAATATAAATATCACATCTATATAAACATTATATATATTAATATTTATATAAAAATTTATTTGTAATATAAATGTTTACAAATATGTATAAACATTTTATATGTTATATAAATTTTATATAAAAAATTATATAAATGGATAGTTTTATGTAAATGTTGTATAAATATTTATAAACATTTATATATGTATAAATATTTATATATAACATTATATGTTTATATAAACATATCAATGTTTATATATAATGTAATATGCTTATATATATATTATAGTATAGATATTTATATATAATGTCATATGATTATTAAATGTATAAAAGTTTAAATATAATGTTATCTATTTATAATATTTTTAGAGGCAATCAAAATAGAAACCCTTAAACATTGTGTTTATTTTTTCTTAAGTTACTGAAGCAAAATACATTAAGCAAATTTTTTATAAAGTTGCAGAAGCAGGAAACAATAAGCATGCATTTAGTATTTGAAATCCATGAAACCCTAAAAAATTAATCAGTAAAAGAACAAAGTTTACACTAACTGTATATTATTTCATTAATGGCAGAGAGTCAAAATTTTATATGTGATGTAAAAATAGAAGAAATAAGTAGAAAAATTAGGGGAAAATGAAAAAAAATGAAAAATAAATAATTTTATAAACCAAACTCCGCCAGTGATAATAAAATTGAGACAAACAAAGAAATGTCTTTAGTATTCTAAAAGAGAAGAGCAATTATAATCTTACTAGGTAACAAGAAGAGATAGAATTTGAAGGTTGATTCCATAGTCCCTTTTCACTTCTCCTCTCTTCCTCTTTTAAAAGATAGAAAAAATGGTTTAAGCTCGAATGCCTTAGGGTTTTCTTTTTTATTGGAATCTATAAATAAAAAAATGGATGCAAATATATAGAAAAAAAAATGACAAAAATATAAAAGTGAACTAAAATCATAAAAATTTAATAATTTAAATAAAAAAAATGAAATAGATTTTTATTTAACCATAAATAATTATATTTCATAAATAAAGAAATTTATGGTTAATAATTTATGAGATTTTAATGGTTAATTTTTGTAATATTAATTATAAATTAATGAAATGAATTTAGAAAAAAAACAATTTATTAATGGTTATATTAATGATGATTAAAAAAATTATATTACTAATATCCATGAAAACTAATAATTGGTAATCAAATTTTCGAATTATTTCATTTATAAAAATAACAACTTATTTAATATAGTCATAAATAAATTATATAAAACTATAGCCATTAAAAATTTAAAACATTTCATATTATTTTTAATTTATGGATAGATTTATAATATTAATTCATAAATAAAAAAATAATATTATATTATAATATAGAATTATATATATATATATATATATCATGGTTATAAATTTTTAAGAATTCAATTTATTTTTTATGAATATAATATGAAACAATTAAAGAGGCATAAAATATCATATTATTTGATATAATTTATAATTTATAAAATTCTATAAATTACTTAAAGTGAGAAGATCATAAAAAAAGTTATATTTATTATTTTAATAAAAAAGGAATACTAAAAACTAATTGTAAAGATCTTATTCAATTGTTTAATTCTTATAAATTTCAGTATGGGCAAAAAATAAAACTTGAATTCAGATCAACTTAGCGTCAGTTTGGTAGTACTTTCAAAAGTGTTCATTAGTAATATTTTAAATAACTTTTTTAAAACCCTAATAAAATACCTGATGTGTTCTATTAATAATCACACTAAGATATTTATTTTTTAAAGTATCAAAATTTTTGTGTTGTAATAAAAACATCTATGTATTAATTTTTAAATATCAATTTATTTTGATTTAAATTTTAGGTAAATTTTAAATTGTTTTAAGAAATTCAAAAATTTTAAATCTTTTCATAATTATTTTTTAAAATGATTACTATAATCATAAATTTTTTTTTCCTTTAAATAATATATATATTTACTTGTTTATTTGTTAATTCAAATATTTATATAAATTTTTTTTATTTAATCATATAATTAATTATTTTAGCTTTTTATTAGTAGTAATTTTATCTATGATCAATTATTAATTAAAATATCTTAAAAATTGATTATAATTATATAATTAATTATTTACTATTTTTTTAATAAAAATATTTAAATATCATAATTAAATATTTCAGAAAAATATTTTGTATACATTTTTAAAAATTTTATAATTAGAAAAATAGTTAATTTAGTCTTTATTAATATAAATTTGTAAATTTAATTTATATATTTTTGAAATTATTTATTTATAATATATTATTTTTATAATTATATGAGGGAAATGTGTCATTCAAGAATCACTCAGTCATAGACCAAGGCAAACATTTAATATACAAAATTACATAAAAAATTAAAAATAAATAGTATACATAAAAAAATTAAGTCAATATAGATTAGTGACAGAAATTATCCCCAACTCACATAGCTAAGTAAAAATCCCTAGCTAAATGGATATATTTTGTGAAAATTATAATTTAAATAATAATCTTTTGTAATTAGATAAAAAATCAAAAAAATAATTTTAAGAATATTATTTTGCTAGGGATTTTGTGTCGAACTAAATAGCTATGTAAAAATCATCTTTAAAAAATTGCTAAAATGCCCACAATTCTTTACATGAAAATTTATGATAATTTTAGCTATGGATAATTTTCAATCAAATATTTTAGTCTCTAATCCATCACAAATCATTCACAAAATTGTAATTCAATATAAAATCAAACATCTATTATTATTCACTAGCTAATCTAGTTCTAATTAGCTAGAAATTATATCCCTAACAAAATTTTGATAGCTAAATAGACATTTTCTTCAGTTTAGATAGACTGAAAGATAAATAGAAATAAAGAAAGATAGGCAGACAAAAATATAAATAGATAGAAAGAAAGATAGACAAATAGATAGATAGAGAAAGATAGATAGAAAGAAAGATAGATAGACAAATATATCGAAAGATAGAAAGATAGAAAGATAGATAGATAGATAAATAGATAGATATATAGATAGGCAAATAGATAGATAGATAGAAGATAGAAAATTGATAAACATATAGATATACAAATAAATAGATAAATACATAGACAGTTATATAGATAGATAAAAAGATACAGAGGTAGATAGATAGATATGCTGATAGATAGAGAAACATATAGATAATCAAATAGATAGAGAGACAGATAGATAGATAGATAGATAGATAGATAGATGAATAGATATAAAGATAGATAGATAAATAGATAGACAAATATATAAATAGATAGATAGACAGATAGATTGATTGATTGATTGATTGATAGATATATAGTTAGATAGAAAGATAGATAAAAAGATAGACAAAAAAGATAGACAAAAAGATATATAGATAGATAGATAGATAGATAAACTGATAGATAGTTAGTTAGACAGATGGATAAATAGATAGATATATAGATAGATAGATAAATAGAGAATAGATAGATGGATTGATTGATTAGTTGATTGACAGATAGAGAGATATATAGAGAGACAGATAGATAGACATATAGAAAGAAAGATAAATAGATAGAAGATAGATAGATAGATAGATAGATAGAGATTGAGAGATAGAAAGATAGATACATAGATAGATAGATAGACAGACAGACAAATAGATAGATAGATATATATAGATAGAAAGATAGATAGACAGAAAAATAGACAAATAGATAGAAATATAGAAAGACAGACAGATAGATAGACATACAGATTGATAGATAGACAAATAGATAAATTGATAGATAGATATATAGATATATAGGTAGATTCATAGATAGACAGATAGAAAATTAGTTAGATAGATAGAAAGATAGATAGATAGATAGTTAGTTAGATAGGTAGATCAACGGAAAGACTGATAGATAGAAAGACAAATAGAGAAGAAGAATAATAGAAAGATAGTTAGATAGATAGGCATACAAATTGACAAATAATAAGATAAATTGATAGATGGACAAAAAGATAGACAGATTGATAGATTTATTGATAGACAGATAGATAGATAAATACAAAAATATATAGATAGATAGATAGATAAATAGATTGGTAGATAGGTTGATAGAGAGATTTATTTACATAATGATAGGCAGATAGATAGACAGATTTATATAAATATAAAATGATATATATACAGAAAAATAGATACAAAGATAGATAGATAAATAAATATATAGAGAGATAGATACATGTAGTTATTTATAGATTGATAGATAGATAGACAAAAAGATAGACAGATAAAAAGATAGATAAATAGACAAATAGATAGAAAGCTAGATAGAAATATAGATAGATTGATATACAAAAAGGTTGATAGATAGATCGATAGATAGACAGATAAATAGATAGATAGACAGATAAATAGATAGATAGATAGTTAGACAAATAGATAGAAAGTCAGATAGATCGAATGATAGATATACATATAGATAAATACATAGATAAATAGATAGATTGACAAAATGATAACAATACAGATAGATAGATAGATAGATAAAAAGATATATAGATAATAGACAAATATATAGAGTGATAGATAGACAGATAGATAAATTGATAGATAGACAAATAGATATGCAAATAGATAGACAGACAGATAAATAGATACAAAGTTAGATAGATAGATAGATTGAAAGATAGGCAGATAGATAGACATATAGATAGATATATAGATAGAGATATAGACATACAGACAAATAGATAAAAGACTAATTGATGGATACACAAACGGATTGATAGATATACACACCGATAAATTGACAGATAAATAGAAAGAAAGATAGATAGATAGATAGATAGATAGCTTGATAAATAGATAGATTGATATATAGATTGATAGAGAAATATATAGATAGTTAATAGAAAGATTAATAAATAGATTATTATATAGATACTTAGATAGATACTTTGATAGATAGACAAATAAATAAATAGATAGATACAAGGATAAATAGATGATAGATAGATAGATAGATAGATAGACTGACATATAGATAGATAGATAGACAGATATAGATAGACATATAGAAGGACAAAAGGATATACTTACAGGTAGTTATATAGGTAGATATATTGACATATAGATAGATAGATTATTAGACAAATACTTAGATAAATAGATAGAAAGATAGATAAGCATAAATGAACATATATATAGAAAGATAAATTGATATATTGACAGATAGATAGATATATAGATTAATAAAAATATAGACAAATAGATTGATAGATAAACGTGTCGTTAGATAAAAAGATAAATAGATAGACAGAAAGACAGATAGATAGATAGATAAACATAGATAGGCAGATAGATATAAAAAAAGATTGACTTATATACAGATAGATAGTGAGATAGATAGATAGGCAGATAGATAGGCAGATAGATAGGCAGATAGATAGGCAGATAGATAGATAGATAGATAGATAGATAGACATATAGATAGAGAGATAGATAGAGATATAGATTAATGATAGATAAAAAGTTCGATAGATAAATTGATAGAAAAATAGAAAGATAGATATACATAGATAGACAAATAGATAGACTGATAATAAATAAACACATAAATAAATAGATAGATAAATAGATAGATAGACAATTAGACAGATAGAAAAATAGAAATATAGTTTGATTAACAGACAGACAGACAAATAAATAGATAAATAGATAAAAAGCTATAAAGAATGATAGAAAGAAAGTCAGAAAAATAGTCAAATAAATAGCAAGATAAATAGATAGAAATATTGATTGATAGATAGATAGACACATAGATTGAATGATTGATAAAAAGATTGATAGATAGATTGATAGAAAAATTGATAAAGATATAGATATATAGATTGAAATACAGATAGAATATAGATAGAAAGATAGATACATAGATAGATATAAATATATATAGATAGATAGATAAATTGATAGATTATTAGACAGATAGATAGACAAAGAGATAGACTGATACAAAGACACTTAGATAGAAAAATAGATATATAGATCATGAAATAAATAGATAGATAGATATATAAATAGAATGAAAAACAAGTAAATAGATCTATAGATAGATAAATAAATAGACAGATAGACAAATAGATAGACCGATAGATATAAAGAATATAGACAGATAGATACACAAAAAGATAGATCGATAGATAAATATATAGATAGACAGGCAGATAGATAGATAGATAGATAGATAGATATAAAGATATATAAATAGACAGGCATATAGATAGACAGATAAATAAATAGATAGACATATAGATAGAAAGATTGATTGATATATAGATAGACAGATAGATAAATAGATAGGTAGATATATAGATAGATAGACAAACAGATAGATAGATCGATTAAATAGATAGATATATAGATAGATAGATAATTAGATAGACATATAGATAGACATATAAATAGATAGATACATAGATATATAGATTGACAGACAAATATATTGATAGAAAGATAAATAGATAGAATGAAAGATAGAAAGATAGATAAAAAATAGATATATAGAGAGTTTGATAGACAGATAGATAGATAGATAGTTAGACAAATAGATAGATATAAAGACTGACAAATAGATAGAAAGACATATAGATAGTTTCATAGATAGAAATATAGATTGATTGATAGACAGATACATTGAAAGAAAGATAGTTAGATATACAAATTGATAGGCAGATTGATAGATTAATTAATAGACAAATATATAGTGAAATTTAATGATAGATTGATAGATGGATAGATAAATTTATAAACAAATTGATATTTAGATTGATAGATAGATTGATAGACATACATATAGATAGAGAGAAACATAGATGTATTGATATAAATATAGATAGATAGATAGATAACCCAATAGTTAAATAGATCGATAAATTGATAGATAGATACAAAAATAGATAGATAGAAAGATAGATAGACAGATAGATAGGCAGATAGATAGACAAATAGATAGATAGATAGACAAATTGATAGATTGTTAAATAGATAGAAATATAGATAGATAGATAGATAGAAAGATAGATAGATAAGATTATTAGTTAGAAATCTCAGGGATTCTACTCATAGCAAACCTTAGAGTCATTGACATGTCAAATTTTGATGTAATTCTTTGCATGGACTGGTTAATAGCACATCTAGTCATTATTGTTTGTGATCATAGAAGAATTATTATCCACACAACATATGATATATATGTTGTATTTCAAGACCATATGCTTGAGGCATTATACTAGACTATATATGATTCTAAATGATACGAATAACTTCCGGGTTGGCTGACATGTTTCACCCTGGAATAAGCAGGGATATTGAATATGCATCTTTCTCGGATAGTTTGCGAATATTAGGATGTTTTTCTTAATAAATTACTAGGATTACCCCATCACATGATTACCGACACACCAGGATTACCTCCACATAGGATGACACCGATTGTATTACAAGAACTAAAGTTCCAGATACAATATTTGTTTGACAAGGGTTTCATTAAACTCAGCTCTTAACCTTGTGGTGCTCTGCTTTATTTGTAAATAAGATGGATAAAACCCTTCGACCGTGCATTGATTATCGACAGTTGGATCGGGTTACGATAAATAATCGATATTCATTACTAATGATTGATGATTTATTTGACCAGTAAAAAGGGGCACATATTTTTTCCAAAATAGATCTTCGTACTGGATATCACCAGTTGTGAGTTAGAGTGGCTGGCATCCCTATGACAGTATTTAAAACATGGTATGGGCATTTTGAGTTTACATAAATGCCTTTCGATTAACAAATGTGCCAAAAACATTCATGGATCTTATGCATATAATATTTCAGCCATATTTAGATTATTTTGTTGTTGTTTTTGTGGATGACATTTTTATCTATTCTTAGTCTGAATGAGAGCATGAGGATCATTTACATATTATTCTCCAAACTTTGAGAGAATATAAGTTGAATTCTATGTTTGGAAAATGTGACATTTGGTTGACAGAAGTAAAATTTTTGGGACATGTAGTATCAGCTGCTATTATCTTAGTGGACTCTGAAAAAGGCAAGGTTGTCATGAGTTGGGAGAGGACAAAGTCAATTTTTGAAGTACGTAGTTTTTTGGTATTTTCTTGGTATTACAGAAGATTATTGAGAATTTTTCTCGGTTAGATGCTTTTATTACTAGATTGTCCAGGAAGGAAGTTAAGTATGAGTGTATTATTCATGTGAAATGGCATTTCATGAATAGAAAAGGAGACTTACTTAAGCTCCTATTTTGATAGTTCCGGATAGGGGACATAAATATACAGTGTATTGTGATGTCTCGAAAGATGGATTGGGATGTATTCTGATGCAATCTAGGAGAGTTGTAGCTTATGGTTCAAGGTGGTTAAAGAATCATGAGAGGAATTACCCAACACATGATATAGTGTTGGTGGCTATAGTCCTTGCTTTAAAGATATAGTGCAACTATTTGTATGGGGAGCAATTTGAGGTATATTCAAACAATAAAAGTTTGAAATATATCTTTACACAACGAGACCTTAACAAGAGAGATCATCGATGGATGGAGTATCTAGAAGATTATTATTTTACTTTGCATTACCATCCAAGTAAGGTAAATGTGGTGACTGATGCACTTAGTTGGCAATCATGAGGTGCACTAGCTAGTATTATTTTGTGGGAAAGAGATATGCTTGAAACTGTGGGATGATTCAACTTACAATATAGCAGTTAAAGTTAGGGTGCTATCAGAATATTAGTCACTAAACCTTCGCTATTAAATAAGGTGATTTAGATGCAGAAACAAGATGCAGAAATATTATCTATAAAGAACCGAGTAGAAACTGATACATGCGATGAATGTTGGGCTATTCATATAGATGTTAGTCTTCAGTTTAGGGGACGGAATGTGGTTTCCCATAGAGTAGAATTGAGAGAGGAGATTCTTAAAGAATTTTATTATTCTCATTTTATAGAACATCCAGATGACACAAAGATGTATAATGATCTTTGTCGCTAGTATTACTGGAATAGGATGAAGAGACACATTGGAGATTTTGTTCGACGATGCCTCACGTGTTAGCAGATAAAGGATGAGCATTTGAGGGCAGTAGGATTACTCCAGCCTTTGGATGTAGTAGAGTGGAAATGAAAGAATATCTCATTGGATTTTGTGACTCACTTGTCACAGACATCACGGAAACATGATGCTATGTGGGTGATTGTTGACCGGCTTACAAAGTCCGCACATTTTCTGGCAATGTGAATGATCTTCATATGTGAGGAATTGTGCAGGGTATACATACGAGAAATTGTCTGATTACATGAAGTGCCAGTATCTATTGTATCGGATAGAGATCCCAGATTTATGGCTCATTTTTGGAAGAATCTCTAGAAAGCAATTGGAACACAGTTGATAATGAGCACTACTTTTCATCCACAAACCAACGGTCAGTCAGAAAGA
>JAREIK010000377.1:377424-381742 GCA_029783825.1 Sapria himalayana
TTTTTATATCAAATTGAATACAAATTTAAACTATAAATAATTTATAATAAACAAAGAATAAAATCATTTAATATTTTATTCAAATTCAATATTTTACATAATTGAAACAAAAAAATAAAAAAAAATTTATTTCATCTTATTCATCAATGTATCTACCGACTGTGCATAAATTATAATATATCAATTTATTAACGTTGTTTTCTCTCCCTCTGCTCCTCCAATCATCATTTTTCTATTGCGACAAAACTATTTGAGTCATGACACGTAATGTCTAGTGAAAAATCTCAACACTTATAAAAGCTTTGTATGAGGAATAATGCGGTATCATATCTGTAAGAAATTTAAACCACTCACTCAAATTAAAAAAAAAGTTATGTTTTGATACATATATAATCCTGTAGTTTGTATGTAAATATATATTAGCATTTCACTCGTACATATGTTACTGAAGTATATGTACATAAAAATAATAGCATTATGTGTACATATAAACTGAGTACAAATATACTTAGTATATATGTACATAAAATACTATAGTATTATATGTACATATATACTGACTTTTTTCATATCTATATACCTCATTTGGTGCTATTGTTGTTGCACCCGCTACCACTCCTGCCACTGCTACCTTTGTTGCTATCGCTGCCAATACCACTACTATTGTCATTGCTGCCACGCTGCCTCTACTGTCGTCGCCGCCGCCACTGCTACCTCCGCATTGGCACCTCTACTATTGCTTCCGGTGATGCCGCTGCTTCTTGTGCAGCTACTTCCAGTGCAGCCACTGCTACCACCACTTCCACCAATGCTGCCGCTGCCACTACTTCTGATGCCACCACTCCTACACTACCACTGCTATAACCGTGGCTACCCCGCTGCTGCCACCACCACCACTACCACCATTGCCGCTTCTACTGTCGCTCTATCATCACCACCGCCACTGTCACGGATACTACTGCTGATATTAGGTTTTTACAGACCTATAATAGGCTAAAAATCTACCCAAAAAATTCGAAGACACGCAAATATTTTCACAGATATAAAAAATAGTTATTATAGATATGAACAAACATAAATAAAAGTTGATTATCATACAGCTTAGACTAAAATTTAATTAAATAGTTTAATATTTTTATATTAAATTTAATAAACAAAAACTATAATAAAAAATTTTAAATTAAACAAAAAAATTCATTTAATAACTTATTCTAATATAATATTTTAAATAACTAAAAAAATTATATTACATCTTAGTTATCGATGTATCTACCGACTGTGCATAAAGTATAATCTATCAAAGCATTGACGTTGCTTTCTCTCCCTCTACTCCTCCGATTACCAACTTTCCACTAAAAAAATACTGTCCGAGTCACGGTGCTTCATGTCTGTTGAAAAATCCCTTCACTTATACATGCTTCGTATGGGAAACAATGCGGTAGCACATCTATAAGAAATTTAAACCACTAAATAAAATCAAAATCAATTAAAAAAACTATGTTTTGATAAATACATATTACTACAACAAAAATATACATATATACTAGCATTTCACTCGTACATATATTAAAGTAGTATTTGTACATATAAATTGTATTATTATGCATACATATATACTCAGTATATATGTACATAAAATAATGTAGAATTATATGTACGTATATACTGACAATATACCTACGTATATACCACAAACATTCCTGCTGCGACAAGGGCGGTAGCGACAGCAGAAATTATGGCAACTATTGATGCTACCGCCGTTGCGAGTGCAGCCGCCGCTATGGCTGCTGCCTGTGTTGTCTTCGCTATCGCTGATACCGTTGCTATCGCAATAGCCGCTGCTTTTGCCGATGCCGACGCTGCCTTTGATGCTACCGCTACCTTCACCGGCTCCCCTACCTCCGCTGCTAGCACTACTGCCGTCGCTGCCTCAGCTACCACTACTGATAATAAGCTTTTACATACCTATAATAGGCTAAAACTCTACCAAAAAATTCGGAGAAACACAAACATATTCATAGATATATATAAACAATTAATATATACATGAACAAACACAAATTAAAGTTGATTGTCATACAGTTTAAACAAAAAATTAATTAAATAATTTAATATTTTAAAATTAAATTTTATAAAAAAAATAATAAATGAAACTTTTAAATTAAACAAAAAAATTTATTTAATAACTTATTCTAATACAAAAAATATATTACATCTTATTAATCAATATATATACCGACTGTGAATAAAGTATAATCTATCAATGCATTAACATAGCTTTCTCTCCCTCTGCTCCTCTGATGACCAACTTTCTACTAGAAAAATGCGTTTGAATCATGGTGCATCATGTTTGTCGAAATATATATTCACTTATACAAGCTTTGTATGAGAAATAATGTGGTACCATAAATGTATGGAATTTAAACCACCAAATCAAATCAAAATAAATAAATAAATAAATTACTATGTTTTGATAAATATATATTGCTGCAATACATATCTAAATATATACTAGAATTTCACTAGTACATATATTACTATAGTATATGTACATATAAACTACAATATTATGTGTACATATATATTGAGTACTATATATACTCAGTATATATGTACATAAAATAATGTAGTATTATATGTACATATATACTAACTATATACATACGTATATACCACATTTGTTGCTGTTACAGCTGCTCCCGTTGGAATCGCTACCACTACTCTCGCTACTGAAAATAAGCTTTTACATACCTATAATAGGCTAAAACTCTACCCAAAAAATTTAGAGATACAAAAAAATATTCATAGATATATAATAACAAATATTATAGACATAAACAAACACAAATTAAATTTGATTGTCTTACAGCTCCAAAAAAAAATATAAAAGATATCCAGCAATTATGTTTAGAGATAAAGAGAGTGCAAAAATAAAATGTTTTCAG
The DNA here is from genome assembly GCA_029783825.1 of Sapria himalayana. Classification (NCBI taxonomy): domain Eukaryota; kingdom Viridiplantae; phylum Streptophyta; class Magnoliopsida; order Malpighiales; family Rafflesiaceae; genus Sapria; species Sapria himalayana. The sequence continues at coordinate 380,370 of JAREIK010000377.1, forward strand.
AATAATAAAGATAAGTTAAGCTAGCCTCTTTTTGATAAAGCTGAAATTGCTAAAAATGGGACCCATGCATTGGAAGGACCGTGGTAATGTCTGATTACTTTGAATCAGAATTTTTTCTTTTGTCTCACATAATGTGTTCTACAAAGATTCATAATTGGGTTAATCAGAAAAGAAAAGAATAAAAATAGAATAAAAAAAATTGAAACGTGCAAAAAATAATATAATTATTTGCTACACATGGAAAAAAATAAATAACAGTTCATAAATAATTCTCATACTCAATCATCCTCCTAATTTGTACAAAATGCTAGCATCTCCTGCAAGGTTTTACATCTAGATCTTGGAATGCTATCTACTGTGCCAATGCTGCTAACTATGACTCCATATAGAACATCTACTATCCTATGAGGTTTTGTAGATAGATCTTGGAATGCTATTTGTTGTGCCAATGCCGCTGTGACTCCATATAGTACATCTGCTGTTGCATTACAATCTTCATTATTTTCATCTCATCATTCATTTCTTTAATTTCTAGCTTTTCTTCCATCAAATTAGTATACTGCTCATCCTTCTATTCTTTAATTTGATATATTTCTTTCTTTAAATGAGATATCTGCTCATCCTTCTTTTTTATTTCGGTCTCCATAATTATAATACGTTCATTTGTTTCCATTACTTGTTGTTCGACCACCTCATCGACCATTGCTGAGATAGATGAATTAGAAGCATGACTACTACAACAAAATGCCACTCCCTTAGAGTCGATTCCATACACTTGCTGCTTCTTACGACCTCTTATGGTCTCTAAATAAATAGGATCATAGTCACTTGATTGAAGATCCATTGAACCCTCAACTTGTTGATGAATAACTATCACATGTTCCTCCATTAGGTCCTGAGATAAAATAGAGAAAAAAACTATTCTAGATATAGAAAAATAAAATAAATATTTTGCAATCCAAACAATTTTCTAAATTTACTGTAGTATTATAGAATTTTATTAATATAACAAGTTCTTACAGCAATCATCTGAGATTTGTTGCCAACAAACTGACCAACCACTTTCTTCACGTGCATCTTCTTGAAAATCTTATAAAAATTTTTATCCCGACCTAATTCTCTAGCCTAGAATTTGTTTTTATTAAGTCATTAAAAAACAAATGATCAAAAAATTTAACAAAATTAATAAAACCATGTAGAAATTTGATTTATTGTACTATTAGGACAACCACTAAATATATACATATTTACAATTTTAAAATTGTACGAGATATCGAGCGTGCTCAATGCTCGACTTTGACCCTCTTGTTGTGTCGAAAAATTCTTGTACCTAGTCCAGCTACATCACTTCATTGATTTTTACTGGCAATATC
>JAREIK010000377.1:386242-508829 GCA_029783825.1 Sapria himalayana
AAATATGAAAAAAAGTATAAGAAGAATAAGAATAATAAAAAAAATAAGAAGAATAATAAATATAAACATAAAAAGAAGAAAAAGAAGAATAAGAAGAATAAGAAGAAAAGAAATAATAAGTATAATAAGAATAATAAGAATAATAAAAATAATAAGAAGAATAAGAAGAATGAGAAGAATAAAAAGAATTAAAATAATAAAAATAATAAAAAAAATTAGAAGACTAAAAAGGATATTAAAAATAACAAGAATAGGAAAAAAAAAGAAGTATATAAAAAATAAGAAGAATAAGAAGGTTAAAAAGAATAAGAAAAAAAATAAGAATCAGAAAAAAAATAATAATAAGAATAATAATAAGAATAAAAAGAATAAGAATAAAAAGAAGAATAAAAAGAAAACCAAAAATAATAAGAATAAGAAGAATAACAAAAATTTCAAGATTAAGAAGAATTAAAAGAATAATAAGAAAATAAAGAAATATAAGAATCAGAAGAATAAAAAGAATAATAAGAACAATAAGAAGAATAAGAAAAATAAGAAGAATAAGAAGAATAAGAACAAAAGGAAAATAAAAATTAAAATAAAAATTAAAAGAAAAATAAAAAGAAAAAGAAGAATAACAAAAATTTGAAGATTAAGAAGAATAATAAGAATAATAAAAAAATGAAGAATCAGAAGAATAAGATGAATAAGAAGAATAAGAACAAATAGAAGAAATAGAAGAAGAAGAATAATAATAATAATAATAATAATAATAATAATAAGATCAAGTAGAATAAGGAAAATAAGAAAACTAAAAAAAATAAGAAGAATCAAAAGAATAAGGAGAAAAAGAAAAATAAAATGGATTAAAATAATAAAAAGAATAAAAAGAATAAATGAATAAGAAGAATAACACGAATATAAATAATAAAAAAGAATATGAAAAATAAGAAGAATAAAAAGAATAAGAAAATTAAGAAGTAAATTAATAACAAGAAGGAAAAGAACTATAACACGAATAAGAAGAATTAGAATAATAAGAAGAATAAGAATAATAATATGAATAAAAATAATTATAATAATAATAATAATAATAAATAAGAAGAATAAAAAAATAAGAAAACTATGAAGAATAAGTAGAATAAGAAGAAAAAGAAGAATATGGAGAATAAGTAGAATAAGAAGAAAAAGAAGAATATGGAAAATAAAAAGAATAAGAAGAATGAATGAATAATAAGAATATGAATAATAAAAAGATTAAGAATAAAAAAAATAAGAAGAATAGATTAAATAATAAGAATAAGATGAATAAAAAGAATAATAAGAATAATAAGAATTAAAAGAATCAGAAGAATAATTCGATAATAAAATTAGAAGAATAAAATGAATAAGAATAATAAAAATAAAAATAATAAGAAATAGAAAATAAGAAGAAAAAAAAGATTAAGAAGAATAAGAAGAATTAAAAGAATAAAAAAAATAAGAATCATAAAAAGAATAAGATTAATATGAAGAATAAGAAGAATAGGAAGCATTAAAAAAATAATATTAAGAAGAAGAACAAAAAGGAATAGAAGTATAAGAAAAATAAAAAAAATATGAAGACTACGAATAATAATAAAAATATGAAGACTAAGAATAGTAAAAAAAATAAGAAGTCTAAGAAGAATAAGTAGGATAAAAAGAAAAAGAAGAATAAAAAAATAAAAATAATAAGAAGAATATGAAGAATAAAGGAATAATAAGAATAAGAATAATAAAAAGAATAAGAAGAATAAAAATGATCATAATAATAAGATGAATAAAAAATATATGAAGAATTAGAATTATAAAAAGAATAAAAAGAATAATATGAAAAAAAGAATTAAAAGAATAAGAATATTAAGAATAATTTAATAATAAGAAAATGAAGAATAAGGAGAATAGGCAGAATAAAAAAAATAAAAAAAAATAAGAAGAAATAAAAGAATATGAAAAATAAGAACTATAAGAAGAATAAGAAGAAAAAATATAATAAGAAGAATAAGAATAAAAAGATGAATAAGAATAATAAGAATGAAAATATGTATAAGAAGAATAAGAATAATTAGAAAAAAAAGAAGAATAAGAAGAATAAGAAGAATAAGAATAATAAGAATAATAAGAATAATAATATGACAAAGAATAAGAATAGTATGAAGAATAATAAGAATTAGATTAAAAAGAAGAACAATAAGAATAAAAAGATTATAAAAAATAAAAAGAATAAAAAAAACAAAAAGAATATGAAGAATAAGAATAATAATAATAATAATAATAATAAGATGAATACAAAAAAGAAGAATTAGAAGAATAATAAAAATAATTAGAATAAGAAGAATAAAAAGAATATTAAGAATAAAAAGAAAAAGAAAAAAAATAATAATTCATAAAATAAAAAGAATAAAAAGAATAAGAACAATAATAAGAATAAGAGGAATAAAAAGAATAAAAAGAATACAAAGAATAAAAAGGATAAGAATAATAATAAGAATAATAAGAATACAAAAAATAAAAAATAAGAAGAATAAGAAGAATAAGATGAATAAGATGAATAAGAAGAATAAGAAGAATAAGAAGAATAATAAGAATAAAACAATAAAAAGAATAAGAAGAATAAATAGCATAACAAGATAAGAAAAATAAAAATTTAAAGAACCATAAAAATAACAATAACAAAAAAAATATAAGATAAATAAAAAAATTAAAGATTAAGAAGAATTACAATAAAGATAAGAATAAGAAGAAAAGAAGTATCAAAAGTATAAGAATAATATAAAGAATATGACAAATATGAAGAATATGAAGAATTAGTAGGATAAGAAGAATAAGAAGAATTTGAAGAATAAGAAAAATCAGAAGAATTAGAAGAATAAGTAGTATAATTAGAATAAGTAAAATAAGTAGAATAAAAAGAATAAGAAGAATAAAAATAATACAAAGAATTAGAATAATATGAAATATAAAAATAATAAGAAGAATAAGTATAATAAGAAGAATAAGAATAATTAGAAGAATATAAAAATTAAGAACAATAAAAGAATAAGAATAATAAGAATAATAAAATAAATAAGAAGAATAAGATGGATAAGAAGAATGAGAATAATTAGAATAATATGAAAATTAAGTAGAATAATTAGAAATAGAAGGTTAATAAGAATACACAAAATATAAAGAATATTTCGAATACAAATATTTATAAGAATAAGAATAATAAGTTGAATAAGAAAAATAAAAATCATAAAAAGGATAGAAAAATAAAAAGGGAAAGAAGCATTAGAAGAATAAGAACAAAAAGAATAATTATAACAATAAGATAATAAGGATAACAAGTATAAGAAGAAAAAAAAGAAAAAAATAAAGAGAAGAATAAGTACTAAAAGAAGAATAAAAATAATAAGAAGAATAATAAGAATAAGAAGTATAATAAAAATAAAAAGAATAAGATGAATAACAAAATTTTTAAGATTAAGAAAAATAAGAAGAATAATAAGAATATGATGAAAAATAATAATCAAAAGATTAAGAATAATAATAATAATAATAATAACCAAAAGAATAAGAAAAATAAGAAGAATAAAAAGAATAAAAAAAAGAAGAATAACAATAATTTGAAGATTGAGAAGAATAAGTATAATAATAATAATAAGAATAAAATGAAGAATTGGAAGAATAAGAAAAATAAGAAGAATAAGAAGAACAAGAAGAAAAAGAAGAAATAGAAGAATAAGAAGAATAGTAATAATAAGAAGAATATGAAGAATAAAAATAATAATAAATAAGAAGAATAATAAAATAAGAAGACTAAAAATAATATGTAAAATAAGAAAAATATGGAGAATAAGAAGAATAAGAAGGATAAAAATAATAAAAATAATAAGAAGAATAAGAAGGATAAAAATAATAAAAATAATAATAAGAATAACAAAAATTAGAAAAATTAAAAGAATAAGAAAAATAAGAACCATAAGAATAAGAATAATAATAAAGAATAAGAATATTAATAATGATAAGAAGAACACGTAGGAAAAGAAGTATAAGTCAAATAATAAGAATAAGAAAAATAAGAATAATAAGAAGAATTAGAAGAATAAAAAGAATAAGAAAAATAACAAGGCTAAAAAGAATAATAAGAATAAGTAGAATAAGAAGAATAAGAAGAATAAGAAGAATAAAAATAATAAGAATTAAAAGAATTAAAATATAATAAGAAAAATAATAATAATAATAATAATAATAATAAATAAGAAGAATAAAGAGAATAAGAAGAATAAATAGGATAAGATGAATAAATAGAATCTAAAGAATATAAAGAATAATAAGAATAAAAAGAATAAAAAGAATAAAAAGAATAAATGAATAATAAGAATAAAAAGAATAGAAAGAATAAGAAGAATAAGAAAAATTAGAAAAATAAGAAGAATTAAAAGATTAAGAAAATTAAGAACCATACAAAGAATAAGAAGAATATGAAGAATAAAAAGAATACTAAAAAGGATAAGAAGAACAAGAAGGAAAATAAGTATAAGAAGAAAAAGAAGAATTATAATAATAAAATAAAATAAAAAAGAATAAGAAAAATACGAAGAATAATAATAATAACAAGAAAAAAAGAAAAAAAAGAATAAGTAGACTAAGAAGAATAAAAATAATAAAACAATAAGAAGAATAACAAGAATAAGAAGAATAAGAAAAATAAGAAAAATAAGAAAAATAAGAAGAATAAAAAAAATAATAGAATAAGAAGAATAATAAAAATAAGATGATTAATAAGAATATGAAGAATTCAAATAATAAAAAGAATAAAAAGAATAAGAATAATATTAAGAATAAGAAAGGTAAGAAAAATATGAAGAATAAGAACAAAAAGAATAATAAGAAGAATAAGAAGAATAACAAGTATTAAAAAAGAAAAATGGAATGAACCATAAGAAGAACAAGAACAAACAAAAGAATAACAAGAATAAAGAAAATTGAAGATTAAAAAGGAGTTAAAATCAGAATAAGAAGAAAAAAAAATTAGAAGAATAAGAAAAATAAGAAGAATAAGAAGGAAAATAAGAATAAGAAGAATTAGAAGAATAAGAATAATTATAAGAATTATAATAATAAGAAGAATAATAAAAATATGAAGAATAAGAAAAATAAGTAGAATAAAAATAATAAGAAGAATAAGAATTAGAAAAATAATAAGAAGAATATGAAGAATATGAAGAATTAGTACATTAAAAAGAATAAGAATATTTAGAATAATAAGAAGAATATGATGAATAAGAAGAATAAAAAAAATTAAAAGACACTAAAATAAAATATTGACTTAGCTAGGGAATTTTAGCTAGGGATCAATCCCTAGCTAAATTTCAATGAATTAGATAGGAAATAGCAAGGGATCTATGATTTTTTTAAAAAAATAGCAATGGATTAGCGACGGATTAGTGATGGAAAATTTTTCATAAATTCCGCTCAAGAAAAGTAGGTGATTTAGCGATGGATTAGCAACGAAAAATTTTCGTAACTTTTGCTAAAGAAGAGCAAGGATTTTTGCGTTGGATTTAGCAACGAATTAGCAATGGAAAGTTTCGTAAATTCCGCTTTAGAAAAGTGGGGAATTTAGCGACGGAATATCCCTAGCTAATAAAAGCTTGAAATTAGCAACAAATTTAGTGGCAGATTTTTCCTATCTAATAAAACTTGTTATTTAGCGACGAGTTTACCGATAGAATTTTTCTAGCTAATAAAATTTGTAAATTAGTGAAGGCTTTAACGAGAGAATTTCCCTACCAAATAAAATCCTTGATTTATGACGGATTTTGTGATGATTTTGTCCCTAGCTAATAAAATCCTTGATTTAGCAATGGATTTAGCAACGGATTTTCCCTAGCTAATAAAATCCTTGATTTAGCGATGGATTTTCTTTAGCTAATAAAATCTTTGATTTAGTGACGGATTTAGTGATGAATTTTCCATATCTAATAAAATCATTGATTTAGGGATGTATTTAGCGATAGATTTTTCCTTGCTAATATAATCTGTAATCTAGCGACGGATTTAGTGATGGATTTTCTCTAACTAATAAAATTAGTAATTTAGCTACGAATTTTGCGATGGAAAATGCTCATTTAGCTAGGGAATTATCCCTAGCTAAATGTGATTTTTATTGTAGTGAATGTGTCTTTGTTAGTTCCTGTATTATGTCATACTATTGTTGGGAGCTTAACATATCTTACTATTACTCATCTTGATATTGTTTATATTGTTCATGTAGTTGATTTTTGCTTTATCTATATGAAATAATTATCTATTTCTCTATCTTCAATTAAAGCAGAGTATTATGCTACGACATTTACTACAATAGAAATTATGTGGTTATGTTTGTTATTTGGATATATGAGAGTATTGCTTTCTCACTCTATTATTATATATTATGATTACAAGAGTGTTATTCAAATTATTCATAAATTAGTTATTAATGAATGAATCACGCACATTAAAATTGATTGTCACATTACACATTATCATCTCAAGTATGACACATCACTTTGTTTTTTTTTTGTTTTTTATCTTGCTTATAGCTTGTAAATTTCTTTATTAAGTTGTGTTCAAATTTTCATTCTCTATTTCTAGTTGACAAATTATCAATGCTTATAATTGGTGCACATGAGTTTGAGGGGATGCTAAATAACTATATATATATAGTCATTTGTTAAATATGGACCTTGTATTTGAAGAATTAGTCTTCTGGGTGGTTAATCTAATTAATATCTTGTATTTAGGAAGTTGAATTACTCCACTTGTATAGTATACCTGAATGGATGATTATGTTTAATTATTAAAATCAAATAAGTAAATCATAAATTATTATGTTCAATTTTTAGTTTTTCACACATATCACTTGTGTTGCTAGGTCGACATAGTTTTGCATATTTTCCCACTTAACTTTCCGCTGAGTCCCCATCAGTGGAGTGCCAACTCCAGTCTAAGCATATTAATGGACAGGCCATCTGATGGCGATGGGCTAGTGTTGATGGCGGCCACTTTTGGAATGGTCCAGCAACCCGAGCCAAGGAGAGCCAGCTAGAGGCTGGTGCAATAGACATTGGTCTCTCTTAAATCTACTGTATCATAATTATGACAATGATGATAGTAGTGATGATAGTTAAGGCAAGGCTAATGCCGAAGATGAGGAATACCTTGGAAGCCTATTCAGTAAGGGAAGATCCTGCAAGAGACAGTCTACTCCTCAATCTAAATCCTCTAAAAAGGTTCATTCGCTATCATATAATTTTCACATAGGTTTACATTGTATTTCAACAAAAAGAATCCCACTACACTATAATATTTAAGCTTTCGTGTCTGGAACAATGTAGCTGTTAATAGAATTTTTGCAGCAACTTTGTTTTTTTGACCCAAGACACCTAAACATAATTTGTTATATGGGACCTATGATAGTGACAGCTAGTTGTATTATCAACTTCTACTTAATTATAAAAGGCTATTAAGTAATTCACTTTCTTTACTAGTATGCAATTACCAATAGTATTCTTTGATTTGTTCTTTTATCCAACAGCTGAAGCGATCACCAGCAGCAAATATCACTCATAAAAAGAATGTGACAAGCAATGGCATAATAGATGACCAGTTGGTGTATGACTTGGGCCCATCAATTCTTTAATTCCCAATCTAAGACTAAAAGAGAAACTCATGGCTGAGGTCAGAATGCTTGTTTTATATTGTGCTAAAATACACACACATAAAAATGTCATCCATGTGCTTTATGTGTATATTCTAGCAAATATTGTGTGCTCAAGGGATACAATTTTTAATTTTTTAATAAATGATCTTTGCAATTTATAGAGTAATGATAAATGTGCCAAGGATTCAAAGTATTTTGGCCCATCAGATTTTACGAGCACATATCTTCTAGAAAGCATAATTATTTTAAAAGTTTGAAAAAAACCTTCATGTTTCAAATATTAATTATAAAAGTTTGAAGTATGGAATTATACGGAAGATCACAAAATAAATCAATATGATAAATAAAAAGGATGACTGATACAACATATCAAATACATTACTATCAGATAAGTGTAATTTAAATGGTATCTTATATTTATTTGAATTTTTTTATTTTTTAGATTCACAGATAAATATAGATTATCAAACTCATGTTGTCTGCTAGATGTTCGAAGATATTTTAGTGAATTTTATATTTTTTTATACGAGAAAAATAATTTTATCATTGTATGTACTATTAGGTTAATAATGGAATGCATGCATTTAATATTAATAAATATACTTAATAGTTCATCTTTAATAGTTTATCTTTAATGAGCATAACAAATATATTAATAGCTAATTTGTTGTTAGATATATTATTAAATATGATACTAAATATTTTATTTTGAATATGATAATTTTTAAAGATTTGCATTATGTACGTATATATGATAGGGTCATCACGAGGATATATAATATCAAAAAATTTTAAAATTTTTTGATCAAGTTTTCTATAGAATTTATATAGTGGGCTGTAAGTCATACAAAAGATATATCATCATGACTAGTCTAGATATTGAATGTCCTATATACCAGATTATTATATTACTTAAATTTATTAATTATTATTTATTTTTTAATTTATAATATTTAATAATATTATTCTTATATGTTGACCTAGGAATTAAATGATAAGTAGGAAGTATGTATGTATGATATTGATAATTTTAACATCTTCCAAAAATCTAACCAGAAGACTCATGATGATAATTAGTTTGACCATGCTTAGCTCAGTTATGTTAGCCTAGGATCTAATGCATCATGCTTTTTGCTATATTTATTGGTATACTTTTTTAGGTGCATAATTTTGCATGTATTCTTATATGTATATATTTTTTTTATAATATTTATATTGTGTTGATTATTCATTAATATTTTTAGTATTTTTATTATGTTAAAGTAAGTCTAAATTATATATTTTTTTTCTTAATTTTTGTTTATTAGGCATTTGAGTTTGTGTCAAAGTCATGAGAGAAAATATGATTTTGGCCTCGAATTTTTTTTTAGGTTATCATTTTTTGGTGGCCCAATTGGGCCATCGTGTCGTGCCCGGTATGGCCTAGTATGGTAACCCAGCAGTGTTAGGCATGACACGGCTTGAAAGTGCTGGCTCAGCATGACCTGTTAGCCTGACTCATACTTGATTTGGCCTGGGTCGTGTCTGGGCTTGTTGAGTCATGCCAAGATGTGTTGGGTCATGCTTGGTCATTCTGGGATGTGCCAAGTGATGTTGGGATGTGTCGGGTTGTGCTGGATCATGCTGGGATGTGCTGGGTCATGCCAGAATGTGATGGGTCATGCTGAGACGTGTTAAGATGTTTTGGGTCGTGTTGGGACATGCCGAATCATGCCGAGATGTGTCGGGACATGTTGGGTCATGCCGAGATGTGCCGGGACATGCTGAGTCTTGCCGAGATGTGCCGGGACATGCTGGGTCATGCCGGGACGTGCCGGGATGTTCCGGGACATGCTGGGATGTTTTGGGTCATGTTGGGACATGCCGAGTCATGCTGAGACGTGTCAGGATGTTCTGGGTCATGTTGGGACGTGCTAGGTCATGCCGAGACGTGTCGGGACATGCTAGGTCATTCCATTTTGGCCCATTCAAAATGAGATCATCCCAAATTCTAAATATATTTTTAAAATTAAATGGCAATCCTAAATTAATTAATTAATTAATTAATTAATTAATTAAATTAAAATTAATAGAATAGAAAAATAAAATTATTATCATAAGTAATAACTCATAACTAAAAATGCATACAAATTATAAAATAACAAACTTGTCTATCTATCTATCTATCTACATATTAATCTGTCTATCTATCATCTATCTATCAATTTGTATATATTTCTATTTGTCAATCTTTCTATATGACTATCTGTCCATATGCCTATATATCTATCTATCTGTCCAACTTTCTATATTTCTATCTGTCAATCTGTCTATATATCTATCTATCTACATTTATATTATTCAATAAATCTATCTATCTAACTAACTATCTATCTATCATTCTATTTGTCTATCTTTTTATTTATCTATCTATCCTCTTGCCTATTTAAGTATCTTTCTATCTATATATTTATCTATTTATCTTTCTATCAGTCTATCTATATAGGTATGCAAAAGCTTATTTTTAGTAGTGGCAGTGGTGGCGGCGATGGCAGTGGCTTAGTGTAAGCTACAGTGATGGCAGCAGCGGCAGTGAAAGCTACAACGATGGCAGCAGCAGCAAAAGCTGCAATATTATAGGTATACATATATACTGAGTATATATATGTACTTAGTATATATGTATGCATAATACTGCAGTTTATATGTACATATACTATAGTAATATATGTACGAGTGAAATACTAGTATATATGTACATATTAACTGCAGCAATATATATTTATCAAAACATAGTTTTTTTTAATATGTTGATTTGATTTGGTGGTTTAAATTTCGTATAGATATGGTACCGCATTGTTTCCCATACGAAACTTGTATAAGTGAAGACAGATTTCAACAAACATGATGCACTGTGACTCGGACAGCATTTTCGCAATAGAAAGTTGGCGATCGGAGGAGCAGAGGGAGAGAGCAACGTCGATGCGTTGATAGATTATACTTTATAAAAAGTTAGGTAGATACATTGATTAATACGATGTAATATAATTTTTATTATTTTTTTTATTTAAGTTATTTAAAATATTTTATTAGAATAAGTTATTAAATTAATTTTTTTTGTTTAATTTTAAATTTTCATTTATAGTTTTTGTTTTTATTAAATTTAATTTAAAAATATTAGATTATTTAATTAAATTTTTGTTGAAACTGTATGACAATCAACTTTAATTATTGTTTGTTCATGTCAATAATAACTATTTTTATATATCTGTGAAATTTTTGTGTCTCCGAAGTTTTTGGGTAGAATTTTATCCTATTATAGGTATGTAAAAACCTATTATCAGTAGTAGTAGCAGCGACAGCGGCGGCAGCGGCGGCAGTGGCGGTTGTAAAAGTGGTAGCGGCGGTAGTGGTAGCAGTGGTAGTAGTGGGGGCTATAGCAGTGGCAGCAGCGGTGGAAGAGGCAGCTGCAGGAGTGGCGGCAACGACCGTGGCTAGAGCAGCAGCTACACCGGAAGCAGCGTCAGCACTGGAAGCAGCGGCAGCACCGGAAGTAGCGATAGCACCGGAAGCAGCGGCAGATGTGGCAGCGACAACAGCTACTGTGGTGGTAGCAATGGCAAGAGCGGCAGCATGAGCTGCAGCAATAGTACCAAATGAGGTATATACGTACGAATAAAGGCAGTATATACATACATATAATACTATAGTATTTTATGTACATATATACTGAGTATTTTGTATTTAGTTTATATGTACACATAATATTGTTATTTTTATGTACATATACTATAGTAATATATGTACGAGTGAAAGGCTAGTATATATTTACATATGTACTACAGGATTATATATGTATCAAAACATAATTTTTTAATTATTTGACTGAGTGGTTTAAATTTCTTACAGATATGATACCATATTGTTCCTCATACAAAGCTTTTATAAGTGATGAGATTTTTTACTAGACATTACGTGTCATGACTCGGACAGCTTTGTCCCAGTAGAAAAATGATAATCAGAGGAGCAAAAGAAGAGAAAGCAACGTTAATGAATGGATATATTATATTTTATGCACTATCGGTAGATACATTGATGAATAAGATGAAATAATTTTTTTTTATTTTTTTGTTTCAATTATGTAAAATATTGAATTAGAATAAGATATTAAATGATTTTATTTTTTGTTTATTATAAATTGTTTATAGTTTCAATTTTTATTCAGTTTGATATAAAAATATTAAATTATTTAATTAAAAAATTTTAAAATAAATTAAATTCTGAAATTATTTTTGAAATTAAAATAGCTAGGAAAAAAATCCCTTGCTAAATTAGCAAGTGAAAAATTCCTAGCTAATTTAGCTAGGGAAATCTTAAAATTAGCGATGGATTTTCCGTCGCTAAATTTATTTAGCTAGGGACTATTTTCGTCGCAAAAATTTATCGACCATCACTTTAGCTTAGAAATCTTCCGTCGTTATTTTTGTTTAGTGATGGAAAATCTCATTTAGCTTGCTAATCTAGCTAGAGAATTTGTCTTTTTTAACAAGGAATTTTTTTCGTCGCTAAATTTTTAACTAGGGACACTTTCCGTCACTAAATTTTAGCAATAAGTACTTTAGAAATGTATGTTTCATTAAGCATTATAAAATAAAAATTATGTAACCAAGCTCAACCAAAAATACTAAGGTTTTAGAAATGCAAAATTTTAATCCAGACATAAATACACCAAACTCAACAAATAATTGAGTTTTAGTGCACTTAAATGTTTGTATCTCTAAAATTTCATTAGCTACATGAGCATGACATTAAAGGAAAAATAAAAACAAATAAATATTTTTAAAATTATTTAAATATCATGACATATATCATGATACATTTAACTATATATTGTGATATATATTCTATATATATGCATATATATATATATATAATTAAATAACTAGATTTAGATAAATATGTATTTGACTATATATACATAACCAAAAGGGGATGTTTATATAGATATATATTCAACTATGTAAAGTTTTACACACACACACACACACACAAACATTTTTATATATCTATACACGCACATTAACTCACACACACACACACACACAACAATTATGTGTGTCTAGAATATATATATATATACACACACATACATACATACATACAGAATTGAAATTGATTAAAAATGAAAATGACTAGTTAAGAAAAGATTAGAAATGGAATAAAAATCCATTGCTAATTAGTGATGGATTATATAATGTTTTTAATTCCATTGCTAATTGTGATGCATTGTGGTGGGCAAGATTACTTATTTATCTTCTATATCCACTTCTTTTTCTTTTTTTTACTTTTACTTTTTCTATTTCTTCTTGCTCTTTTTTCTTTTTCCACACCAACACCCCCCCACCACCCCACCTCCTACTCCTCCCCCTCCCCCTCCTCCTCCTCATCTTATATTAAAAATGTTTGTTCAAACTGCTTAGAAATTGAATATATATAAACTGAGCTCAATTATAACTTAAAATTACAAAGTGAATATAATCTAGAAATTCAAAAAAAATCATTTCTAAGGTTCTTGTATTTTTATTTCACTTTGTGGTTACTTAAAAGGCAACTATGACATGTGATTTGCTTAATTCAGTGACTATCAAACCATGTGAGTTCCCTTTGGAAATGGTGAAACTAGTGCTATGCAATTTATCTCTTTGTGATGATGATTTTATGTGTAATTTTATAAATGCAAATGCAAATAAATCATGCTGAACATTGAAACATTTTTTTTGTATTTATGTAGTGAGCTTAATCATTTTCAATTTTATATTTATGCATATTTAACTTCTATTTCCATTTTAGGCACTTAGATGGTGAATTCATATTACATGAAAATTAAGTCAAAATAAATTGATCATAAAACAAAGAAAGATAAACTAATCTAAGTTATTATTTATCTTATTTATTTATTTATTATCTTTTACATTTTTTTATTTATATTTGGTCTAATAAATTTAATTTGTATGTTAGATAAACTCATTTATATTTATTGATTTGATTAACTAGTTACCTATATTTTTTGAATTTAAATAGATTAGATAAGTCATGGTACTCTACAGATTGACGTACAAAAAGATACGAGTATGATAGAAATTCCAATAGTTAACATCATGAATTTTTGTTTCATACACAATCATGATGTAATTGTAAACTTCTCTTTCACTATATTGCCATTTCAATTCTTTTGATATTTGATGAGTAATATACATTCTTCTAACCCTGGGTATTGAAAGAAAATACCACCCAACTTTTGTCGGCATGCATATTTTTGGATTATCGGATCCTTTAGGAAATTTTCATCTTGATTCAAAATAATTTGGACATACATCTTTATCCTTATTTGTATTTCTATATAAAATATAATCATTTGGACATGTGCGTATCATTCCATATTGTATTCCTAATGCACATCATGTCTTTTCTGCATCATATATTGATGTCGACATCAAATTTTCTTTTGGAAGCATATGGCGTGGACAGAGACTTACAAAAAGTCATTTCAAATATAAATAGGATTTTCTGAATATATTATTTCTTTGGTAGAAATAATTTCCCTTAATCATATCTCTGAAAATTTTCATGCCCATGATTTTTTTTCCCCTCCAAGATCTTTCATATTATCTACATACAACACTAAGTAGATATATGGCTCATCTTTTTTCCTTCTAAAACAAATACGGTAATCATGGTCACACCTATTGTATTCATGATTAGTCATGAAATAGTCAAATCTCTCATACCACAGACAAAGAGACTATTTAAGTCCATAGATAGACTTTAGAATCTTGCAAACATTGGTTTATTTACTTGATATCTCAAAACCCTCAGGTTAGCTCATGTAAATTTCTTCATCTAGATCTCAATGAAGCAAAATAGTTTTGATATCTAGTTCATCAAGTTCAAGATTCTGATATGCCACTAATGGTAGAAGCACCCTGATTGAGGTATGCCTAACTAGAGGAGAGAATATCTCACTATAATCAACACCCTCTTTCTGATTGAACCTTTTTGTAACTAGATGTGCCTTGAATTTTACACTATCAATAACTGAGGTATCTTCATTCTTCTTGAGAACTCTTTTATAAGAAACTATCTTTCTCTTCTTTAGATTAGGTACAACAACGCAGGTACCATTCTTATGAAGAGATTCAATCTCTTCATTCATGATAACTAATCATGACTTAGATTCAAAATATTTAACAGCATCCCTAAAAGAGGATGATTCAAAAATATCAATTTCTTCAGCAACTTGTAGGGTAACCCATACAAATTCATCAAAATTGAATTTTAAAATAGGATCGACATTTATCCTTCGTGGTCTATCTTTAGCAATATTGTAGAGAACACACACTACAGGTATAAGTTCAGGGTTAGGTTTAGAAACAGACTCAAGATCATATTCATTATCAGTTGTTGATTGTCTAGAGACAAATAAAAACATCCTTTATAGAGCCATATAATTAGATTTTAGCTCCACTTTAAGTTTAGATTGAGGAACTTTAGATGATTGGACAGGACTAAATACTTGTTTTAGGATGATACTTTTATCAAAGATAATACTTCTAGAAAGGGTCACTCTCTTTTTAGACAGTGGTCCCTTGACTCCGTCATCATATCCTACAAATATTTCTTTTTTTGCTTGCAATTCAAGCTTACTATCATTTACATGATAGTAGGCAACACAACTGAGTACTTTTACACTAATATAATCTACAGGTTTATCAGATCAAATCTCAAATGGAATTTTAAAATCAATTCTACTATGAGATGATCTATTTATTAGTTGGCATGCTATATTAAAAGCTTCAGCCCAAAACTCTTTGCCTAAGCTTGATTGAGAGAGCATATATCTAGTTCTCTTCAAAAGAGTTTGGTTTATTCTTTCAATAATGTCATTTTGTTGAGGAGTGTCCATAACAATTTATGTCTAGCTATACCTTTGTCTTTATAGAATTCCTCAAATTCAGACAAATAGAATTCTAGACCACTGTCTTTTCGTAATAGTTTAACCTTCTTAAGTGTTTGGTTGTCTACTAAGCTAACCTACTAACTAAACTTTCCAAAGTTCAGATTTATATTTCATCATAAATATCAAGGACATCTTAGAGTAGTCATCCACTAAACATAAAACAGAATTAGGTATCACCAAGAGATGGGGCCCTATAAGGGCCCCAACATTCAACATGGATATAATCCAAGGTGCCTTTTGTGTAGTTTATAGTTTTACCAAACTTAATTTTATGTTTCTTACCAAAAATATAATGATTACAAAAATTCAGTTTACTAATTCTATGACCAACAAGAAGGTTAAGATCAGAATGAATTTTCATATATTTCTTACTAATATGTGCGAGTCACATGTGCCATAATCTAGTAAGATCAGCTTCAGCTTTAGATATAGGCTCTCTGAATGTGATAGTAGTAGCCCCTATCACCATGGAACCCAATAACATTCCACTCGTTTGTCATCTCATTGGAGAATATTTAGTATTTTCTCGCCACCACTAAAGGTATATCCCTAATCATATAGTACATCGAGGCAAATTAAATTCATAGTCATCTCTAGAATGTGTTTTACATCTAATAGGGAGATGAACCAGCCATTATATATCCTTAGCCTGACTATTTCGACTCCAACAGCATTACATGGTTGGCTATTACGCACAACAACATGGCTAGCTTTCTTCATATCGTATCTACTGAACCATTCCAAATGTATACTGATGTGAAAGGAAGTACCACTATCCATGATCTAAGAGTTGGAGTTTGCAACATTAGCAGAGGTGCCCAGCACGAAGTCATCTTCATCCATGTCATCACATGCTATAGTAGTAGGAGGTGGGGGAACATGCTGACTATGCTGATCAAGTCTCGTCATCTCCCTCGGGCATTCAGTTTTCGAGTGCCCTTTTTGTTGGCGGTAGTAATAAGTGTCACCTTCCTTGGACCTTTTCTGAGATCTATTCCCCTTTTTCTTGAATGAAGCAAGTTGGGGCCTTCTATTCGTTACCACCAATTCAGTAGCCTATTGCTTTGACTGTTCAACAACTACTTTCTGTCTCATCTCTCTAGAGTGTAGGCCATATCGAATATCCTCTAGAGTAATTTCATCTTTTTCCACTATCAATGATTCGACAAAGTTTTTATATGAACTAGGAAGTTAGACCAACAGTAGAAGTGTAGCATCCTCATCTTCCACATTGAATGCTTTCATGTCCATAAGAATACTATTTAAATCATCCAAATGCTTCTTCAATGAAGTCCCTTCCTGTTTCTTACATGTGAAGAGTCTCCTTTTTAATAGAAGCTTTTTTTTGAGTGACTTTGTTATATAAAATGACTCTAGCTTGAGCCACATGCCTATAGCAGTCTCTTCATCTACTACCTCTGCTATCACCTCATTAGCCAAGCTTAGGAAAATAGTAGAGTGAGCATTCTATTCATGTCTTCGTGTCTCAGTCTCTGTTATCTTAATAGCAGTAGTAGCAGCACCATGACCATTGATTAGATGGCTCCATATATCAAAGTTCTTCAGATGTGCCCATATATTTATTTGCCTCAAACTAAACCCATTCATACTATTGAACTTCTCAATAGTGGTGTTCAATATTCTAAACATTTCAACAAAAAATCACAAATTACAAAATCATAACAAAAGAATTAGATATTCATCAATGAAACAAAAAATTATCAAAAACCAAATCCTTTGATACCAATTGATAGAATTTTATATCTTTCGATAGTGATACTGAGAAACTATTGAATTGCACAGAAAAATAAATAATATACACCACAAGAATCAAACACCAATTTTAGTGTAGTTTATTAGCCGTTCAACATGACTAATTATGTCCACCAAGAAAGCACTTAGTGCTTATAGATTAATAACCAAATAATACAGTATGAAATCAGAGAGTGAGAGAGAGAGAGAGAGATGAAGAACATTAGTGTGCTAAATAAATTACGCATATAATGAATTTATATAAAAAATAAATAGGATCCTATAAATGGAATGAGTTAAATCAATAGAGTAGACCAGGTCACACTCCAAAAATTTTTCCGGCCCATTGACTAAGTAGTAGGATCCTCGTTATTATCCTAGTATCACGTGACTAATCTTTCAACAAATCGATACCTACACCTTTAAATAAAATAGAGAAACAAGAAAACAAATGGTTAAATAGATTACAAAACAAATATTATGCTACATTAACCTTATTGATATCGGGTCCTAAGCAGCCGAGAAATGATATTGATATCTTCTTGCTACCACTTATTGATGATTTAAAAATACTATGGGATGTCGATGTTCAAGTTTATGATGCAAATTTGTAATAGATATTCACCTTAAAGATTGTATTACTTTTGATGATAAATGATTTTCAAGCATATTCAAATTTGAGTGACTACAAGTTAAGGGTTATTTGGCTTGCCCAATTTATGCTGAAAACACACACTGTATACTTGAAACATAGTTGAAAAAATATGTACCAAGGTCATGAAAGATTTTTATGCAAATATCATCCATATAGAAGGTTGCAAAAAGATTTATGAAGGTTGCATTGCAGATATTATATTACCGAGGAATTTGTAGAATATTGTTCTGAGTACTTATCAAATATAAAGTAGGTGGGATCCTATATATGAGAAACGAGTGTGTTGTCAAGAAAATATAGGAAAATCATTGTCTAGTTCTATGTACTAGAACTAATGAGAAAGTGTTAGAGCAAGCACATCTTTATATGTTGGAATAAATAATAGAAGTTGAAGCTTATATAAAGTAAATCAAACCAATCACATAGTATTTGAGTCTTATTAGATGTTCTTATTGTTAAATTATATGATCATATTTGAATAAGTTTTAACATACAGGCAACACATAGAAGAATTGAAGGCAACTAATCCAAATAAAACAAAGAAACAAAATTTGCTTCAGGATGATCATAATCAAACATTCATAAATTGGTTCTATGAAAAGGTTTATGACTATGTGCTTGGCTTCTTATAAAAGATCATTTTTTTATATTTAACTATTAAGTTTTTACTATTGAATCTTAAAAATGAATGTTGGTTGTATTTGAAGGACTCTAGTAACATATTTTTTGATATGCTAAGTATATATCTCATGGATCCCAACCTAAGATATGATGGATATCTTATAAATGAAGTTGTATTTCACACTCATAAATGCGATAATATCTGATGTGTTTAGAATAGTGGTATCACCTTGATTGCTAAAATAATGGAAGTGTCTAACTAGAAGGATAAAAATTTGATAATTTCAAATATGTCCATTTATGAGGTTCTTCAAGATATATAGGAATTTGATTATATTAAATTTAAGGTGGTCATTTATAAGTGTCAATGGGTTGATATCTCTAGTAGAGTTAAAGAAGACGAAGATGGATGTGCATTAGTTGATCTTACCAAAATCATATATAAGTCAGATTCTTTTATTTTATCTACTCATGGCCAACAATTATTTTATGTATAAGATGGAAATGATCTAGCTTAGTTGATTTTAATTCCAACTCAAGGCACATGTTTAATGAATTTTTGAATGATGATGAGTTAGGTGATACAGTATTAGAACATTGTGTTATAAGATCATTTCCAGATATACAATGTTTTGATATTATGGATGATTTGCAACTACCTTATGTGTGAGATGAAAATAAGGGTACTTGGATTGATAATTATAAAGATCAAATGGTAATAGCATTGTTAATCATATATTCGCTTGTTTTTTTATTTTATTATATTTATTTTTATATATAATGGTATTTGTTAAAATAATTATAATTTAATCCTATTGTACATGTTGCTAACTATGAAAGAACCTACAATTATGCCTAGAATAGTAAAAGCTAAGTCTCATAGACAAGTAAAGGAGGTCACTTATAATAGAAGAGGATAATATTTAGGAGAGGTTAATATGGAAATATAAAGTTATCTATGTGTGATTTCCATAACCACTATGCCTATTAATTTTGAAAATTGGCTTTCAGTCCTTGTAGAAATAAAAAATAAAATTTGGATTCTAATAAAGGTGAGTTTTTTCTTAATTTTTTTTATTGAATTTTGATTTCATTAGTATGCACTTATGTATTTCTATGTTTTATTAGAAAAATTATAATGTGCCAACTAAAGGAAAGATATATATTTTGTCATCTTCTTGTAAAAAATAGAGACAATTATCCAATGGAGGATAGGCGACTCTTATTTGACAACCATCCTAAGAATTATCCATTCATAAAAAAAGATGATTAGAAAGACTTTGTCAGTAGGTATAGTTCTCCTGTGTTATAAGAATTGAGTAGATTGCAGAGTGGGAGTAAAAAGCAATGAGTATTGACATCATTCTACTCATTGATTTATTTATGTGGAAGAAAAGATAGTAAGTGTTAATATTTAGTTCTACATTATTGAGTAATTATTAGATAATTTTTTATTGAAGTATTTGTTGTCAAATAAGTATCAAAAAAAAAGATGGCCATCAATGAAGACATTAGATGAAGTGTTGTATGGAAAGTCCTTTATTCAAAAGGTGATAATTCTAATAGTGAAGTCATCCAATAAGTCATATAGAAAATTATAAGTAAATATGTTATTATTATTTTCATAGCTAATAATAGATTTTTTTTTCTAACCCTAATGTATGGTTCATTTTATCTACATATATGGATGAATATACAATGAATGTGAAAGATGAATCATTTAAGAATCGAGACAAAAAAAAGACATGCTAGGAATGACATTGGGTAATCTTGAACATAGTGGTCAAGTAAGGGGTATTGGAGGCATGGGTATGCTTACAATTTATTTCAATCTTCCAAAAAGAATAAAAACAAGCTAACTTTTTCGACATTTGTTAGAAGAACAAAAAATTTGAACCAACAACAAAGAGAAGATGCTGAGGAAAGAAAATTATTACATGATAGCTACTTCAACTTCATAAAGAAAATATAGTTGAGAGAAAATCTTAAAATTACTACAAGTACTCAATATGGTTCAGAAAAAGGTAGTTGCTGCTTAGTTAAAAATTATCATCCAAATAAAACTATTATTGCTTCTGATACACAAAATGATGTAAATCTAGAATTAGTTTCTATTAGACAAAGATACTTGTAAAAGGTGTGTTAATATATACTTTTATTTTGTAGTATTTTATTTAATTTATAAACTAATATTTTCTAATGTTATTGTTTTGCAAGGAAAACCTGGCAAATTGGTAGTACAATTTGTTGATAATATGATAGGATATGGTATAGTGATTGAGAATGCAGTACCAAATTCTGTTATACATGGAGTTCCTTTAGGTATTCATAATTATCATGTATCTATTGATGTTTATTTTGATGATGATGCTATCCTTCCAATAACAATTGGTGATGATACTAAAAAGTTATAGATTTTGTTGTTTCTCATGTTGCATGGCTTCTATCATTTGTTATTGATGATCGAGTCATGGTATGATAACCCTTTTTAACTTATCTATAAATTTATGATTAATTTATAATGATAAGCTATTTTTTATGTAACATATATGTATTGAATTTCATTATAATGTACAGTCTAAGCCTATTCTGCAAAATTTACAATTAGAAAATAAAGAAAATAGTCCATAGAGTTTGTTATATTTAAAGAATCATATTTCAAAAAGTTTGAGAGATACAAATACAATACATGTGGTATTGGATGTTAGTATCTTTGATTATGAATGGGTTTGTTATATTATTCAAGATGATATTGATAACTTTTTCTCGATGAAGAATATTACTTCTAGTTGTATTGTGCTATATATGAGGTAATAAGAATTTTTTATTTTTTTTGCATTTCATATGCAATTATTATATGTTATAAGTTTCTAATAAAAACTATGGAATTGAATAATTTGATTTGTGTAGCTATTTGTACAACCAACTCAAGATATCAAAACTGCTCAACATGTATGGCTTCATAGACTTATGAAAAATTTCTATAAACTTTAGATTGGTTGGAACATGATCATATTTGATTGCTAAAGATTAGATCATTATTATGCAAATTAGTTATTTCTATCTCCTTATAATTCTGGATAGGTAGTTTTTTAATGAAAATTCATATTTTTGATATTAAGTTATTGATTATTATTATTATTATTATTATTATTATTATTATTATTATTATTATTATGTTTATGCAGGATCAGTGGTCTATGGTGGTTATTGATCATTATAAGGACAAAGTATATTATTGTGATTCTATTGGACATTCAGTGGGAAAAGAATTGAAAAGTATTATTAATACGTAAGTACTTATCTCTTTTTATTTTTATAGTAAATTTCCTGAACTATATCATTTGAGTCTCACACTATTATTATATTTTTGTTAAATTAGTGCACTCAAAATATACAATACTAAAGCTAATCAAGTTATAAGAAGGAAACTTATTTGGGTGTCTATTAAAATATATTGAGTTGTACATTCTTTTTAATAATTCATAAAATTAGATCTTATTTGTTTGAATCTTATAAAAACTTTTAAATTCATTTTTCAAGTGTCCTAAGAAATCATAAGGTATTAAATGTGGCTATTATGTCATCATGTATATGAAGGAGATCATTGAAAATCATATCATTTTGAACTAATGAAAAGGTAGGTTATTATTGCATATGTGATTCATACAAGTAGTGCTTTTTATGATTTGAGATTTGTATGTGATGATATTTAGTACTCTTTTTCTGAGTAACTTATAAATAAGAAGAGAATGATATTATGCACGGAGAATGGGTCGAGCACTTGTAAGGATTCATTTGAAGAATATGCAGAGAATCAGGTTTTCACATAATTCATTTATATAAATTTTCTTCTAATTCTTATGAATGAGTATACTAGATAACTTTTTTGATGAGTTACAAATTTTTATGAAGTTCTGTGATTATTAGATTTAAGAGCCAACATTCATGTTAAAATAATCATTTCTTATATTTTCTTTTTAAATTTTTAGGATCTTTAATATTACAATAACCATTGATGTTCTTATTAGAACTTTTGATTTTGGTAATATTGATGTTGATCCATTTATATAATTCAATAGTTATATTTTAATATTTTTTGCTTTTAATATTCTCTTACAACATTAATAGACTTTTATTATTGTATATTGGTTACATGTGTGTGTGTGTGTGTGTGTGTGTGTGTGTGCACGTGTGTGTGTATATATTAACACTAAAAAATTCTTTGCATATTTAGCTAGAGGTGATCATTTATATGTATATTTCCAAATTAGTTACTATTTGTTAGCGAAATTAAAGTATTCAAAATTAAACATGAATTAGGTTGCTATAATTGATTGCAATATAAGTTTGCTGAAAAAAATATACTTGAGGTGGAGGATGAGGGAAGCCACTAGACTTTAGTTGTTGGGGCAATGGTCATTGGATTGTTAATGTGATCATTGGAAAAAAATAGTTGTTGGACTATTTTAATATGTAGGTAAATATCAGCCTAAATAACAATGAGGTTTGTTTTCTTACTTGATTCAATGTGGTATATTTTACCCACCATGTCATACTAGGCTGGCCAACAAAAAAATTCTTGCTTGGTCTAACATAACAAGTTCGTCACATCAGTTTTAAGTTTTTGAAAAAGATAGATAATAATAGTTATGTATTGATATAATAATGATTACAATAAATAACTAATTACTCACACACAAATATAACATACTTGTTAGAACATCCTCTCATGTAATGTTGATTTTTCACATATTCTTGCTATCATGGTTGTGTAGATAGTAGCCCATGGAAATGCAATGCTAATTTTATGATGGTATAATAGGTGTGTGATATTGATGGTGGGTTTCATTGTAGTTTGTTTGGTGGCATGGGTATAATGTCATGTCGTATGTGTAATGCAATAGTCTTTTTGTTGCATGACTCAGTTTAATTGATGTTAAATTTGTGTGTGATACTTTTGTATGTATGGGGCATGATATATTTGTTGCAACCATATTAGCTAGGTGATTGTGTTTGAAAAAACAAAATATTCTATTTGGTGAATTCATTTGTGTGGCTACAATATTTGTGCATTGTTCTAATGGTATTGCATATTTTTTGTGTAGCTATTTGTACAACCAACTCAAGAAATCAAAACTACTCAACATATTGAGCAGAGAATGGGTCGAGTACTTGCAAGGTTTCAATTTGAAGAGATGTTATGGGTGTTTGTTTATAAAACCATATTGGATATTTGTATAATAGTACTTGATATTTCAATTCAATATTTTTTATTTATTTTTTTTTTTTTGGAATTGAAAGTATATGTTTGTGTGGAAGGATTGAATATTATACTACATTTTGGAAAATATAGTCTAAATGTTCATATAAAAGTCTACAATTTTCCATAAAAAATAATCTTTTGTATAGTTGTAGATGTAGTTAAAAGCAAAAAAAAACATAGTTAAAAGTAGTTTAACTACGTCTAGAATATAATCTTTTGTACAAAATAGACATAGTTAAATGTTGAATAAACTGTCTTTTGTATGGTTATAGGCTACGTTTTTAGATAAAAAAAGTAGTCGAAATATATTTAAAGACTGTGTTTTTGACTATTTAATATGTCTAAAAAAAGAAGTCTAAACATGTGACTTTTAACTATACTCATATTTTTTTAACTACACTCACCTAGACTATAGTTTGGAAAATATTTTATTTATAAAAGACTGTTTTTTAGACATAGTCTAATTAAAAAAATTATTGTAGTGTTTGAAGATGATGTGAATTCAGAAAGAAAAGGTAGAGAGATGACTTAGAGATATGCAACAAAAACTAGAGAATATGTTTTTATTAGATGAATCTTTTGAGGATGTTCTCAACTCAATCTGAAAGAGACAAGATGAGTTGTGCAGCATCATTTATAAGATGATGGAGTGAGTCGTGAGTAATAAGGGAGATATAAAGAAATATTCCATGTCTATGACATGATTTAAGCAATCTATAGCTCAATTTCTATTTAAGGATTTGATGTATGGAAACAACCAGACTATTAATCTTCTTCTCCAGCATAATGTATTTTATATTTTTGTTGATTTGATCTCTCCTCCTCCAATTCCAGAAAGAACCTCTAGAAAAGGGAAATATTATTTGTTTAATGGTGAACAAATATTTATGTAAGTGAGTTTATTTGAAACTCAAAATGTTAAAGATGTGTATTTTATGAAAATATATTTTTTTAAAAGATTTTGATAAAAAAATAGTAAAATTGACTATAAATTGGGTACAAATAGTTGAAAGTAAAAATGGATGGGTTGATGAGGAAGGAGAAACCATGTCATTTTCATTGTCATTATATTTTATATAGTAGCACATGCTTATAAAGAAGTCACAAAAACCTTGCTTGGCCATGACTCTACAAATGAGTCATGATAGTGATTGGACATCACGACTCTACCATAATGTCGCTACATCTTTCCATTATGCAACACATTTCTCAAGGTCATGATATTTTTTGGAATTGTGGCCATATTCGCTCTAAACACATTTTTAGCTATGAGTTTAGTTTTCTATCATGATAACATATGTTTGATATATATGTCAAGTTGTGGCATATTTTAAATGACATGAAATAATCATTACAAAACCAAAATCATATTTTTTTCTAAGTGATTTTATGCCGTGACATTTTATGAAGTTGCATTTTATCACACTAGAGAGAAAATGTCTAAGTCATAGCATCTTTTCATGCCACTAAATTATACTCATGTTGGGATTTCTCAATTACGACATTTTTCACATCATTCCTCAACATTATAATCTAGATGTGATCCAAGGGCATTTTTTTCCATGACTTCGACCTATGTTGCAATATTTAATTCAATAAACATTAAATAAAATGATGGAATTTGAAGATATAAAAATTATACATAAATATTTTTTAATAGAAAATTCTATCAAGGTAGAATAAATGACAAAATCAAGAGCACTACAAAAATCAACCATGCCCAATTAGGAAGACAATCTCTAGCCAAACAAGAAACAAAGTAGATTTAAAATTTACATTTGAAACCTAGATTTTAAGTATCAATTATCATTAAAAATATTTAATTCAATGAGAAGAATCTCCAATTACCTCATCTAAATACCTCCCCAACATTAGGCAGATTAGGAACCTATGGTTAGTTTAAGTAATTGTGTATGATGAATATTATTTTGTAATGAATATTTGTGATATTGTTATGCTTTGAATGTTGATATATATAGGTATTTCTTTGAATGTTGATTTAGGGTTTTATCAACCAATGGATTAATTGGGTATTGATTAAGGTAGATAGTGATAGGTAATCCATGAGACACAAACATGCGGTTAATGTCGATAAGAAGTGAGATCCCACTAATTCTCTTCCTCATGCAATGGATCCATGAAAGAAATTCTAGGTTGATATAAGTTTAATTGATGTAAGTATAATAATCATGAAGTTGAATGCACTAATGACATTATGACTATTCCATTATGTACCTTCTACAAGGATTAATCCAAGAATGATGTGTATTATATAGAATGTCTAACCTACGATTTCACTACTTCCTAGGAGTCATGTTGAATGATAGATAGTAAAAGATAAATCAAAAGACAAAAACAATGCAATGTGAATCATCAAGTAGTGACATCATTATGATCATTTTCCTCTTGTAGTATTCCAATAGTATAATTAATTGATATGAGTATAGTGCTAAGAGGTATCAACTATGCTGGGCAGCCTAAGCACATCATGAGAGATGACACAAAAATTTCATTCTTACAATGGCATGACTTAGTTCATAGTCATGCCTCGACTAACCTCATACTAGCCAACGATGGATTAGGCCTTACTAGGCCATGGATCCTAGCCTACATGTTGTAGAAAACATAACACAACATGGTATGATCATCTAAACTTGGCTAGCCTTGAATGAACCTGGGCTAACCTCGAATGAACCAAACTAACCTATAATGAAATAGGTAGCCTCAAATGAACTCAGGTTAGCCTGGACCTGACATAGGTTAGCTTCGACTAGACCCAAGCTAGCCTAGACCTAACCAAGGCAAGACAAAAATAAACCCAAGCTAGACTGAATCTAATCTAGCCTAGACGGGCAAATAATGACCTAGTATGGTATGACCTCACATGATCCAACATGATAGACAAAAAAAGGTGGGCCAATGAGCCATGTTATCTATCCATTTTTAGAAATGTACCAACATGGCACAAGACATACAAAAAACCATGTCATGTTGAGATATGGCATGGTAACCCAAAAGGGGCTAAAAAATAGGGTTGTTCTAACCTAACAAAACTAGTTTCAAAAAAACTAATGATGTTAACAAAATTTAAAATATAAGCACAATTATGACTACATCATTATATGTCTTTTATATTAATTGAGTGTAGAAAATAAAGATGTATTATTGAAGCAATGATGAAAAATTATTGGTATATTACCTAAAAGACATATAATTATGAGATAACCAATGGATGGGTAAATATGAAGCTTTAGGATATGTTACAGATATATCAAAAGCACAACTATAAGAGGATCATTTATAGTGATGATAGCATGTGGATGGCAGACTCTTGATGAGAACCTCTTGAATGTCAAAGGCATAATATATCTTATATTCTCATACATTTCATCTAACACACTATTATGATATTGCACAATACATAAAAAAATTTCATCATATATAAGAAAGTAAGCCAACTATATAGTCTAAGTATCTATCTAAGCCTCATTTATATCTTTTCAACTTAAGTAAGTCAACCCAATAGTCTAGAATTTTATTGGACATAGATATGCATCTAACGAGCATTTAGTGATGTGCTAAGGACCATTGAATCTTTGGCAACAAAACAAAGTTGCAACAATGACCAAATCATTAAATCCTAATGGTGACTTTTAAAGTAATGACAATGCTTTAAAGCTACAAAACTATTGCTCAATCATAATAAGCAAAGGACTAGACATCACTATGGCTCAAGCATGAGCCATGCACAACATGACTCATAAGTAAACCATGACAATCAAGATTTGGTCTAAGCTAGTCTAGGCTCATGTTAATGGCAAGGGCTAATTAATAGCCTTTTTTTAAAAATGATTGTGGTCATGCTGGGTTAAACATAGGCACAACTAACATGATCCTCTAATCCAACTAGAACCATGATCTTTTTTTTATAATGTAGCACATGAATCTCACATGTTGTATATGTGTCTATGTTCATGCTACC
Source organism: Sapria himalayana (assembly GCA_029783825.1). Taxonomy (NCBI): domain Eukaryota; kingdom Viridiplantae; phylum Streptophyta; class Magnoliopsida; order Malpighiales; family Rafflesiaceae; genus Sapria; species Sapria himalayana. Next base: position 414,208 of record JAREIK010000377.1, read on the forward strand.
CTATGCATGGCCAATCTACCAAAGGGCGATGCTAAATCTGGCTTGGGTAGGCTAGAACAATCAGCGATGTGCTGCCTTCTCCAAAATCATGTGGACTGACCATTTGAGATCTACATGGCATGTAATTTTGGGTTGTCCAGCTCATTATTTTAGGTTGGCCAGCTCATTCTAGACTTGGTTTTTTGGGTTGTGTTGTTGACTAGGTAGAACCATAACACTTGTGTGCCACATCTACCTAAGCATGACCCATGCCTAGGGACAAGTCATAGGTCACAGACAACCTATTGGACCAATGTAGTTAGTAGCATGAATGTTTTATCAACTCAATCATCTTTAGGAATAGAGATTTGCAGTGCATGGTGGCTTGTTGTTGCAAATATTATAGTATCAAAACTTATCATTTATAGCATATTACTAAAAGTTTATCGAGCAATTATATATATCTAATAGAAATTCATACATATATGGAGCATACAAGTATCAATCACAAGGGATTGTATGAGTAGTTTGACCAACTAATATAAAATTAACTACTATTCGAGTTAAATAGATAAACTTGAGTATCATATAAATACTTAGACTCTAGGGTTGGTGTACTTCCTTATGTATAATGAGTTTCTTTAATATTATGGTAATGTATTTCTTGATTATTAAATGAAGAGTGTGATTATATAGATTTTCCTTTTTCCCCCTTGGCATACAAGATTATTAACCATAAATTATCACTATCAATGATAGTCCCCTCATAGTTGTACATTTCTATACTTCAACCTTAATAGTCATGAAAGATGTGAAATAATATTATAATAATTATGTTTGTGATTTTAACTTCATAAGCATCATACTTATAATAATTAATAATCTCCCAACTAATTTCACCCAAATAAGTCATACAAGAAAAATTCATCATAGGTTGTTACAACCTTATTAAATAAATTTCTTTTGTGTATGTTCCATGACATACAAGTCACTATCCATCACAATTAACACACGACCCGTATGTTATGGTCAATTTTCACATCATTTGAAGACTCATTCTTCTAGAATATACACAATAAAATAATTATAAATTTGTTATATTTTTGGCTTCGTGAGGATCATACTTGCATTAATTAAACTTATATACATTTAGTATTTCCATACATAGGTTTAATCATGAGATACGGATATATGGATTGTCACTTCTTCTGCACCAATCTCATCGATGTATCCTATAATTTACCTATCATCATCCACCATAAATAATACTTATTAACCTATTTGCTAGTAAAACTCTAAGCCTATGTTCTAATTAACATCCACATCCATAATCACAATACAAGTAAACATAAATCAATCCTAAATTCCTAATTTACTTGGCATGAGGAAAGATTTCATGCAAAAGGATCAGAGTATAATCCCATCAAATCAAGAGTTCTCAATATCAAATTCCGCGAGGATCTTGGTCACAAATCTAATTTCCATTTATCATTACTTGAATTCAATTTGAATTGTCCCTAATTGAAGGTTGGATTTTGTGCCTTCTTGGTTATGGTATGTTTTTAACATTCAATTCGAATTCTTGATTATTCGGTATTCAAACTATTAAATATTCTTATATATTTTAATATTTTGTGATTATGTGTTAGTATATATGAGAATAAAATGAATTGATTTCATAATTTTAGAATTTTTATAGATTTTGATGAATAGTTATGAAATCAATAGAATTTTAGAGGTATTTGACCGATGGGTAGAATATATAAGCCCACATAGCTTTGGCATCATTCTTTTCCAAAACTCTATCTAATCGATCATGATAATCTTTATCTTTTATAACATTACCAACTCATTAGCATACATAATCTTTTCATTATGGAGCGCCTTCTTTGTAGCTAAGATATTAACATTTAATCATAGTCATACTTATCTCTAAAAATTTCAATAACTACAACAATAATTTTATCTCAATGAAATTAAGACCCGTACCAGTGCTAAAGGTTGAGGTCATGTCCTAGTCTAGTATCTTTATATTTTATGTCTTGAAAGTCGAAGTCAAAGTTATTTTCCCTTTTACAAATACAACTTTTAAGCTATAAAAAATTATAGAACCAAAACTACTTGAAACAAATATATGATAATTATTTAGCATTGTCTTTTGGGACATAAGTCAAACATTTTGTATCATTAATCATTAAAATAAAAAAATAAACTCAAAACATAATTATTGTTTTGGCTACTCAAACATGCCTTTTAATCAGCCATTGGCCTACCTATAAATATTAAAATTCACTTTGGAAAGATGGCGGACGCCGGACAAGGGATGAGAAATACACGCAGTATCGCAAGTGCTACTGTTGTAATAGACGAGATGACAGACTTTAGAGTGAGGGCATGTTCTATTTGGTACACTGAAAAAAAAAAACATTGATTTTTTATTACCCAAATGCTACGGAACAGTAAACTAAAACATAATATTGCCCCTTTATAAACATACTTTGGGTTTAAATATAAAGTAATTAAAATTTACCATTATATTTAAACAAAAATATTGTTTACATCAAAAAATAAGTGCCTGTGATTATAAAACATAAATTACTTATGAATAAAATTTTTATGAAAATGTAATTACTATAACAAGGATGATAGAAATTTACCTGCAAACTTGAATAAAATAAACAAAAGAATACAACTCCCATTGCAAATCAATATATGATATTTTTTTGCCTTTTTCAGAGTTCCTTGATTCATTATTTATCACCGAATGAAACAAGCAAAACAACATGACAATAGAGAGGGAAACAGATCTACTCAGCCAGAAGATCAGCTGATGCCAGAAAATATATACAGCAACTAACCCCACTTCAGACCACAAATACAATAAGATCCAAAGGGAAAACTACATCAATAGCTACATGTGAGAATCCCACATCTTCTCACTTAGTTGTGTCCAAATTCATTACCGGGCTTCATCAAAATTGGCAAGAAGTACCCAACCTCTGTCTCTGTCTTGTGCCAGCAACCACTGATTTGCGTTTGATAAAGGTCGGAGACAGCAGATCATGGAATTTGTCCAAAAACAGAGCCCATTCCATGCTGCTCATATTGATGAGCTTGACAAAGCTCACAGCTGCAGGCAGCTGCTCGTTGGCACTCCAATGCCCAGCAGATGTGTTGACCAGAGGATTGCTTTCTAGTTTTGGAAATGGATGCTTCTGGCTCTTTTCACAAATTGTAGCATTCTTCAGTGAGATAGAAAGCTGTGAAACAGGCATAAACCTGGCTGGTGCATGTGGAAAAGAGAATTCTTCTTGCTCTTCTATGTCACTTTCTTCTGCCTCATCAGATTCTTCTAATCTTGAAAGTGGAATTTTACAATTTACAGGAGTTGACATCTCATCTTCAAAAACCAAAGGCAAGGGGGTCATACAGTTATTTGAGGAATCAAATTCTGATTCATCACAATCTATAACAAACTGAAACTCTTCATCATGCACATCACTTTTGGGAGTGGTCACATCATCATCAACCAGCCTCCTAGCCTCAATGCACAGAAGTTCAAGTTCACTAGGCTCCTCTTCTCCTGCACGAAGCTCCCTGCTCATCATTTCACCAATTTCTGCAAGAGAAAGACCAAATGCAGCAGCTTCCTTGAGGAAAACTGTGCAGAGAACCAAGACACGCAAGCAAGCCTCTCGAATCATTGGAAGCTCCCTTCGTAGCATTTCACAATCTCTAACAGGATCAAGATTTTCTATATAATGAAGCTCATCTTCTGAAAAAGGGATTGAAGCTTGAGGCCAATGAATCCATTCAAAGTATGGGTCTTCAAGTGTTTCTGGGAGACAAAGGCCATGATCAATAGGAATCAACTCCACTTGTCCAAATCTACCAACCCCATCCAGTTTCCTCACCAAAAGGTTTCCGGCATGCCTGTCAGTGTTAAAGATCCGAGTATCTAATATTCCTATGCGATGTACAGAAGAAACAGGGAAACTTGAAGTACCATGATCACTGGCATCAAAATCATGGGGGATGTATTGTTGGAAAGATGCAATTTTGCTTGCTTGTTTTTTTCTGTGAGACTTGTTTCCATTCATCCCATCATTGACATTGAAGATCAAATGGGTGATCTTCACAAGGGAAGTTGGGGGAACATTAGCAAAGTGTCCATGATCAAGAAGATAAGCTGCAACCTCTCTGAAACCAGTCTCTCCAACACGGACAGACTGTTTCAACCCTGGTTGTCCAAGAGCTTTGCCAATGAAACCTTTTGGGTTGTTTGGTGCAAAAGGTTCTTCATCAGTTGGCTTGACAATGGCAATGCTTTCACCTTGACAATTCCGGAAATAATAGGCACCCCCAAGCCCACTAAAAACTGGCACAGGATCAACACCCATCTTAATTGCCCAAACACATTCCATCACAAGTTGTTTAATTTTAGCAAACCCATTAGAATGTCCCAATATCTCAATCGGACCACTATGATCTCTATGCTGAGTTTCCCTTCCAGTTGGTGAAAGACAGGGGGTGGAACAACTTCTGTGAAGAAAGTTGCGGGTCAACAGCAATGGTGAATCATTGCGAACTGCACTAAGATCATTCTTCAAAATCTTATCCCCAAATGTCAACGAACTCTGCTCAGTGGGAAAGTTAAGAGCAACTTGCAGTCTTCTCTTCACAGTATGAGCATTGTCGCTGCGATCAAGCTCCATTCCCAAGACACAACCAGTCTCAGTCTGTACAAAAATTCTTCGTCTTCCAGCAGGCTGCCTCCCTTCCATTCCTTCACATTCATGAAATTCTCCTCTGAGCTGCCTTCTGTGAATGGCAACTGCCATTTGGGTCTGTACTGGGCTATTTAACTTATGATACATAAAATCAAACAAAAAACAAGGGATTCACGCCGTCTAGTTGTGGGATTGAAATTCAAGAAAGCTTCTTCTGACCAAATAACTTGCTAAATTCCAAAACCAATACCGAATGATTTGGCATCAAACAGTGACACAATCATTAACTGACAAGCAACACCTTCATTTGGAGAGCCCAACAATACATCCAAGAGCAAAAGCAATGCCTTGAAAACTACTAGGTATCTCAAAGCCTCAGGAAATCACTAAACATTAAGTACACTCAATTAAAACCCTAAAATTAAATAGCCAAAAGTGTCATTACCATAAGCACTGCATATCACAGAAGACAGTTTCAACTACAAATTAGCAGGACAACAGTGTAGCATTAAATTGCATTATAAAATTGAAATTCACTTAACCGATACATCCCACACAAATCAGCTTCTAATTTATACTAATTTAATCAATGTGTAGGAGAATCCAAAATATAAATATATTCACATTAATGAATCTCAATAGAAGTTGAAAGAAAATTAAGTAGCCTTAATTAATATAAACTTATCGAACATGAGGTAAAACCTAATTCATCGAATTAATAGGCCAAATCTTCCCAAAACTCATTATATACTAGCAATACGAAAAAAAAAAGCTTTCGAATCAAATTATAATTCCCAAACAAATATCAAAATTAATGTCGCTTTCATTGTTAAACGATAAACAAAAAAAATAACATTTTAAATTTGAGCAGGTTTGATGGATGTCGAACAAAAGCTCACCACATTCAGAGATCTGAGCGGATCTGGTAAAACATGGAAATGGAGGAACGGAATCGAACGAGTTGACCGGATCCGAACCTGTACCTCTTAAAACCGAAACTCTCGCCACAGAAATGAAGGGCAAGAGACAAAACAAAAGCTACAAATGAACACCCCTGCTATAAGGCGGTCACGAAGAAAAACAAATACTTCGGCTTAGAAAAGTATCACAAGGTTGTGGACTTTTGGTTCAGTCTGATTTCTTCATGGGCTAATGGGCACCGAGCGGGTACGGTGAGGAAGGAAATGGGGTTAGACGTTTGAGAAGGCTCTAGAAGGGCTTCCCTGGGGAAAAGGTAATGTGATGCAAGCCGTTGGATGAGCACGGATATAGAGATTATAAACGACTTCTTGCCAGGTGCACTAGAGTGATTGGGTTATGACGTGGCTTATTCCGTAATTCTTGGGGTTTGCTTTTACGATCCAAGGATGCTTGAATGCATGAATGCATGAATGCATGAATGCATGAATGCATGAGGGAGTGGAGTCTGATCTGATGCTGCGGTTGTCATTTTCTCTATATACTTACTAATCTCACAATAAGTAATTCCCTTATTTTTCAAATAATATAAATAATATAATTTAATATAATTTCCTTCAAAATATGAGTATAAATGATGAAGGCTAGTGTTGCATGTATCTCCGCTCTTCACATAAGATATGTCTTGCCCATCATTTGGAAATTTGACATCATTCTCAAGTAAGATCAAATAATAAAAATCCTTTAAGCCTATGGGGTGATTGGTACTTTTAATAAACTTACTATCATTAGACACAAATATGCCATAGAATAATTCTTGAGCACGTTGTTATTATTATTATAATTAATATTATATTTATATGTTATTACTCATTTAACTATGTATTACTAACTATAAAGATTTGTTGTATTGGAAAATAATAATATTATTATGTGTTAAATATATATCGAGGACACCAATCTTGACTTACTTGAGAGACATGAAGATGGTGGTTCCATCTTCGTGTTAAATATATATTATGTGTTGATTAAATGAATTGGAAATTAACAATTAGAATAATTCTTCATTATAATCCTACAAGATGGTGGTTCCATTGAGGACCCCAATCATGGTTCAAATGTCAAAAAAATTTTGATGTATGAATAGTTTAGTGATAAAATAAGATAGATGATTCATTGTAGCAACATGAGAGACGCGAAGATATTCATCGATAACTTGATCTCGAATGAAATGAAAATCCAAAGCAATATGCTTTATGCAAGAAAAGAATATTAGATGTGCACATATATAAATTCCACCAACATTATCACAATATATGATAGGGAATTTGGACAAAGAGATATGAAGCTTGAATCCAAAGCAATATGCTAAATGATATTCATCTTCAATAGAGGAACGAGCTACCATCTATTGCTTTTTAAAACTCCAAGAAAAAATGACTCGTCCCAAATAAATAACATAAGCACTAGTTGAGACTCAATCATCCTTGTTAGCATCCCAATCCGCATTAGAATAAGCATGAATAGAAAGCAAAGTATTCCAACTAAGGAATCAAACAACGTGGAGTATACCTTTTGAGTAGTGAAGTAAGTGTTTAGTAGTAGCATAAAGAAAAGTGAATGGTCAATGCATAAACTAAGATAGCATATTAATAATGAACGAAATATCAAGGCATGTAAGAAAGAAATTGCATAGATCATATGATGTTATGATAAAACACAGAATTGATTGAAGTAGAATCATCAATGAGAAATGTGGTCTATGGTAAAGGAATGGTAACATCTTTAGCTTCACTCATGTTATTTCATTGAAGCAAGTGATGTATGTAGGAATATTAATACAAGAACAAGCTCGTAGGGGTATAGATAACTTGGGCTTCAGAAAGAAGTGTAGAGCATTGAAGTCTTTCATAGAAAACCAATAAAAAAGACACTGAATGAAATTGTCAAGGAGAGAATTTGTATTATTAGTAATTATGATGTCATCAACATACACCAAAAGGTACATAAGAGTGGCTCCTTTAGAGTAAATGAAGAATGATGTATCAATATTGGAGTTGTAGAAACCAAAAGGGACTGATTGAGTTCTTAATACCATGCTCAAGGAGCTTGTTAAAGTCTATACATTACTTTACATTATTTAAATACATTGTTGGGCTTATTCAAATCTATTAAACTAGGTGGTAATGATATGAATACAACTTTAAACAAGGAACCATGCAAGAAAGTATTAATCACATCAAGTTGTTATCTACACCAATTGTGAGCAAGAGCAATAGATATAACAAGTTGAATAGTAGTAGGTTTGATCACCAGGAAAAATGTGTCATTAAAGTCAACACTATGAGAAATCATGAGAGTTTATTAATGGTAGCCAAAAAATATATATATAGTAGAACATATATCCATATCAAGATAACTTTGTCAGTATGAGGTATCAAATACAAGAAACTTCTAGCAATTACAACATTTAGAAGATAGCATAGAAATCATCATTTAAAGATAGTATTCTTGTGCTGTTGATGATGAAAAAGATGAGAGATGATGTGTAAGAAAATTGATTGGAATGAATAATATTGATGCTAGATCATACTGACACGATGATGAAAACTATTGAGAATCAAAATGGATAGCCGACATTCATAATGAAGGAGATGAATATTAATAGACTACCTAGTGATATCAAACAAATCCAAAATAATGAAAGTCCATAATACTAAGGAACTATAAAGAAGTTAAATTTAAGAAAAAAAAACAATTGAAAGGAGCAACTAATGTAAAAAAATGTTGTCACGGATGAAATTGCAAAATCGAATGTCATAGCACCTAAAGTTGTGATACTCAATGTCACAACACAACATGACTTTTCTACCCAACTTATTTCACTAGAAGAAATGCATGATGAAGTAGGAACAAAGAAGAAGATATCAGTGAATTGTGTCAACAAATAAAGAGATGATGTAGATAACAAAGAATATATATAGATAGTCCCAACTCTTTGCACCTCATTCTTCCCTTTCTGTAATAGTTTAGAAAGCTAGAAATTAATTAATCTAAGAAATTTTTATTTCAAATGTCATATCATGTGATGAAATTCATGAAAAACATAATGAGTAGCAAGAAAAAGTTGGAAACTTATGAAATAATGAGTATGACTAAGAAATTCAATATAATAATTAAAAGAAAACTCTCGAGGAAACTCTCGAGGCAATTTTATCATTCCATGCATTGTTGGGAAGTACATCTTCTAGAATGATTGAGGTGCCTTTGGAGAAAGTATTAGCTTGATGTAATATTCCATAGTAAAAAGGTTGAATCTAAGTGAGATTGCTTAAACTTATCTCTCTACAAATGATCAATAGATAGATTAAATTTTTGAAGAAGATCATTGAAGATGTGCTAGTGAAAGTTTTGAAATTTTTCTTCTTTAATGACTTTATGGTGCTAAACATGGAAGAAGGCTCATATGTATTGTTGATCTTAAGAAGACTTTTTTTGGTGATTGGATGGACATTGATTTATGTAAATAAGGAAGAATTCATTCTTCGTATGAACAAAGAATAAGTGAAGTTAATCCTACATAAAAACTTATAAATTATAAATAAAAATGAGAAAAACTATTGGAGAATAGATTGTCTCATCCACAAAGCCAAAAACTAAAATGTGAAATTCAAAATGAAGTATTTTTAGATAGTTGTTGGATTGGAGATATGAAAGAGATCTGGAAGTTTGAATAAATTTCTGAAACAAACTAAAGTTGTGAATTTCCTTGACGAAGATACATATTATGATGTATGACATTCTTTGAAGTCATAACACGAGGAGAAGGCACGACATGCTATAAAGATATTGCAATTCACATTTCAGAAGTAATGATATTTTCATGTGAAGAAGTAGAAATAGTGATATCCACACTTACATTTACCTGCACATGTATCTTTCTAAATACGAATTGATGTGGTAATAAAGATATTTATACTTTTAGCTTCATTAGTATCATACTCACATAATTAATATATCTTTTCTTTTGTGTTTTACTAGTGATATCCATACAACTAAATGTAACTCATAGGGCTATAAGCACTATACTAATCACATTTTCATGCACATGTTTTATGACTTACATATCATCCCCCACTACATTTGACAACTCCCAATCATGCATGAACTCACTAATAGCCAAAACCCTAGTCTCCATTCTATTTAATTACTAAACCATCCATAACCAAATAATATCACAACAAAATATTATATTAAAGTAATAAATATAATATGCATCATAATAAACATATTATACTATCCCTAAATTTTCTCTTTAGCTTGAAATTAGAGATAATAAATTATGAGATAAGCAGAAATTCATCTCGTATGAATTTCAAAAGCCCAATTTTAGTCCTCAGAAGAATCTCAGTCTAAAAATCTAAATCAATCAAAACTTACTCAATATCACTTTTATTTCTTCTAAAAAAATTATATTGCATTTCCACCTTTTAAGGTTTATATTTGTACCTTGTATTACTTTTTAGCTCATGTATCACCCCAAAAATGGAGTTGTAGAGCCTTTTGAGTTGTCTTCCTCATGCCTTTCATGGATCTCATTTTGGCTTCTTAGTATTTTCCTTATATACCAGAGAATCTAATGCAATTTTTTTATTGGAAATTTCAATACTAAATAAAAGTCATAGTTTTGTCTTTCGGTTCTATAACACAATGTCATGCCATTGGGTATGAACCATGACATTGTTCTTTTTCCTCTATTTGATAGTTGTGATATTAAAAAAATCACGACAACTTATTTAACTTTTTTAACACGAGATTATAGTCCAAAACTATGGTCATGACTTGTATATTTAGCCTTTGTAACACATTATCATAATGATGATTGTGATCTTAGTTTGTGCATTTTGATTATATAACTCAAAGTTATGACATTGAAGAATGACCATGGCTTTGATTTCTTTCTTAATCCAAGAGTCATGATGCTTTTATTGGTTTTGGTTTGAGTTTGACTCTTTGTAACATTTTATTGCCAAAAGTCATGATGCCAGATCAGCATGATAGCTTTGACTTGAGTATATTATGGTTTGATAAAGGAAAAGTCACATGATCTCGAAGCTACCATGCCTTTTAGTACCAGTGAAGTGCTTGGTTGATGCAACATTAAGTAAATATCACATTCATGAAGTTATTTTGACCAAGTTCAGTTGTAATTCTAAGAAATCCTTACAACCAAAAAAAATATGTTATATAGTAACAAGATTGCGTCAACAAGAAAATAGAGTCATGGTATGTGAAGATTATCATGACTATGTATGTAGAGTTTTGACCAAGAATGTATACTAAAACTTATATTAAGTACTCAAAAATATAATCAAGTCATACCATGTCAAATATTATGATTTGAATGACTTATCACTCTCATTCTGGTCACCAACTCCACTAAGCCATACATTTAATAATAAACACTTTTGATTTCACAACTAATAGTTAAAATCCTTCAAAACTAAGTTTTTATGAAATTATTATAAATAAATCCCCTCTCTTTTAGAAAAAACACATAGTAAAATTATATCTAATAGTTAGTATGATTTAGTATTTGACATATCGAATAGTGAAGTTGTGATATTTTCAATGTCATAAGACCATTAACACTAGTAGATAACTTTGATGTAGTCAGGGCAAGCCTTTCTTGGCTACAACTCTACATTGTAGTTGTGATATTCATTATTGGTCATGACTCTACGACATTGTTACATATCTTTCTATATTGCAACAACTTCTACATGTCCATGACAATGCTTCTAAGTTGTGGTTGTATTTGTTATTTTCATGTGATAATAGACACAACATTAACTCGCCGTTATAATATTGAAAAAAAGTTGTGATAATGTTTTCGTGATAATATGAAGTCATGCCATACCTTTTGCATTATGACATAATTGTAATACAACCAAAATGGTATTTGTTTAATATGTATTGACGTGACATTCTTTTCATGTCGAGACATCATATTTATGAAAGTGACTGACATTAGTCATGACTTCTTTTTATGTCAAGAGATCATTCTAACACATCCATAACAATGTTGCAACATTTTCCATGATATTTCACTATGTGATTGTTATATAAGTGATTCATTATAATCTTCTGTCATGACATCAACCTAGCATCATGAATTGGAATTCATTAAAGATGCTATAGTCATCGCTAAGACCAAATAATATAAAAGTTGAACTTAATGAATTTATAGCTCGGAGGAATGCTAATCAAAGATTGGATATAAGAACTCCCACAAGAGGGGCATCAATGCCACATGAGAAAGGAAACATAATAGAACCAAACACAAAATAAATTAGATTGCAAAATAAAATTTGAAACCTAGATCATAATGGTGACTACCTTTTGGGATACATGATTTGATGAGATAATTTTCCAATTACCTTTTTTTAATCACTCCCCAATATGAAACTAATTAAAAAACTATGGTTGGTTTATGTAATTTTATATGATTTTATGATATATTGATGGGTATAAAAGTCTCTTAGAATGCCTAGTTTAGGTTTCCATGAATTCTAATGGAAGCTTTTTGTTAGTTATAGTAGATGATGATATGTAAGTCCTATGACAAAGCAAGGGATATGAGTTAATAGAAAGTGATTGCTTTCCAACCACATTTCCCTAGTGATGCTTTCTATGAGTGGAATTACTAGGTTAACATTAGTTAATTGATATGAGTATAACACTAATAATGCCAAAAAAATACAAATATTATTATGCTCATATCATTGTGTATTAGTTAGAAGCATCGACTAAAGAATAGACAATATACATAATCAAAGAAACCATCAATAAGAGTTGATGAATTACCCAAATGGAGTCAAAATTGTAGGGATGCTAATTGTTAGGTCAATATGCAGCTTTGCTGGACGATGACATGTATGCTGAATCCGCTACCACAAGATGGCCATCCATTGTGGTGATAGCTCATGGTTGATTAAACTTGAAGGCTAACAAGACAATTGGAGATCTTGTATCCTTTTTTTAATCCAAAAAATACTTATTACATTACCATAATATCATAGAGGAAGCATTATCATATATTTGAAAGTAAACCAACCATTGTGTCTAAATTTTGTTTGAGACTCATTTTTATCTTGTCAACTTAAGCAATTTAGTTAAATCAATGTAACTCAATCAAAGTGTCATTACTAATCCATATGGGATTGATATTACTTGTATGACTCATATACTTATGGAATTCTATTAGGCACATATATATGCTTAATTTGTATTTTTATGTAGTGCCAATAACTATTAAGTTTTTAGCATTACAACAAAGTCATATCTCACACTAGATCTTCTTTATGAAATACTTGAAACATTTGGGTTGCTTCATGTATATCTCTTCCTCTAAGTCTCCATGAAATAATATAGTTTTCACATCCAACTATTCTACCTCTAGATCATGTTTGGCTCCAAAAACCAGCACCATTTGAATGTATATTAACTTGGTTATGAGTGAGAAGATTTTTCTATCGTCAATTCGTTTGATGTATAAGTAGTCTTTTGTAACTAGTTTTGCCTTATTTTTTTCAAGTTGTTCAACAACCTTCACTTTTCTCTTGAACACCAACTTGCATCTTATTGCTATTTTTTCCAAAGAAAACTTTACAAGTTTCCTGCTTTGGTTCTTTTCCAAGGAAAGCACCTCCTCTTCAATGGCTTGCTCTCACTATTTGGATTGCCTAGAAGCTACCTCCTCTATAGTGCTACTCTCATCCATAGTGACTATACGAGCATAAAAAGCAAAGTCTATATGCCTATTAGGTGTCCATGTAAACCATGTAGAGCTTTTCAAAGTAGGTACAACCTATACCTCTTCTTATAGCTTTGTTTATCTTTACTTACAGGTGTGTCATTCACAACTTGTTTAGGAACCCATGTCATGACTCCAAGTTTTGCTATCATGACACAAACTAAGCTGTAACTTTGATTTTTTATCACAACTTTAATCTTCACAAGGAGAATCATGACATAGATATTTCATGTTACAAATATAGTCTTCATATGGAAAGTCATAGCTTTTATTTTTTATGTCACAAATCTGAAGGTCATGACATCTAGTAGATAACTCCTTAAAATCTCCAAATTCAACACCCCCACTATAGGTGATAGACCTCATTCTTGAGTTCTACATATTATAACCTTTAACACCATCTTTGTACCTAATAAATGTACTCATCATATACATGAAATCAAGCTTATTTCTCTTCTCTTTAGGCATGTGAACATACACCCAGACACCTTGAGATAAGTAACATTCACCATCCTTACATAGAGAACCTCAAGGATGTATGGCCTTTTACTACTGAGGTTGGAGTCCACTTCTTTAGGTGGCATGTTGTGGAAATCTCTTCAACCTAGAATATCTACTCCAAATCTTTCCATCTCCTTATAGAGCTAGTCTTCTCCATGGGTGTTCTATTCAACCTTTCTATGATTCCATTCTACTTTGGAGTCATCCAAATAGTATTTTGTCTTACTATCCCATGCTCATCATATAATGTATCCACTAAAGAATATTTAGATTCATTGTCAATGTAGAGAAAATTTATCTTTCTATTAAACTAATTCTCCATCGGTACCTTAAATTCTTGAATTTCATAGCATCGCAGACTTCCTCTAAATAAAATAAATCCAAGTATACAATAAGAATTAATCGATAAAAGACACATAGAACCATGATCTTCACAATGATGTCTATTTGAAATTGAAATTATCAAATTTTAATGAGTATTTTTGTTTTATATGATGTTGTGTCTATATGAGAAAGGGACCTCCTAAGAGGTATAAATTTCATGAAATAAATTATTGATGAATTTTTGAGAAAAATAATGAAATGTGAAGTAAATTAAGTATAAAAGATAGATTTCATTAAAATAGAATTGAAGTATAAAGAGTGAAGTGAACTTCTAATAGTTTAATTGTTATGATATCATTAACACTGGCACATGTCTCTAAAAAAGTCACAATAAGTCATTCTACATTATAATACATTCTTCTTGGTCATGGTAATATTTCAGAGTCATGACGATATTTATTCTAAAACAATGTGATCAACAAGGAAAAATTAAAAATGGCCACTATGTCTATCATGATATTTGGCATTTTAAAGCTTAATTTTTTCTGAAAGATAATAGTGCAAAAGTACATTTCTTCTCCAAATCATATCAAAGAAAACAAAAGTGAAACTTATAGAATTATAGATGAAATTTTAGTTTTCCTTTACCTAAGTTATCTCTTATCATGTCGGCCTATCTTTTATTAATTTTGTATATACCTATTATACACATGATTGATTGATATTGATAGGGTGGGAAAAATGATAATGTAAAGTTTGATAAGTGCTTTGTCTCAAATGGAGAAAAATTAATTTTCTTTTCTTTTCTTAAGAGCAAGCAAAACTTTATGCTTGGGAGAGTTGATAGTCTCAAATTTACATATATTTTTGCTCAATTATTGATATAATTATTATGAAGAATATCACATTTAAATGGAAATTATGGAGACTTCTCCAAATTTTGATAATATACATGTTTTAATTAAAAACAAAGAAATCAACAAGAAAAGAGAAATGAAAATATCCAAGAAATGAAGTTGTAATCTAGAAGTTCTGGTCACAACATTCTATGAAGAGAAGAAAAAAAACTTGATTGTAGCAGAATGAGGCATAATGTTGCAACCTTATTAACAATGTCAAAAATCTGTTTGTTATCAAAAATGGCACCAAGAGTTCATTAGACATATTATATTTGTTTTAACTAGATTCTATAAGTATTTGAGTTATATAAGTAATAAAGTTGATGTAAGTCCATTTATCAATCTCACATGGATTGATATTGGTTGTTGATCAAATTTCAATGAATTAACAAAATTGGCTAAGTTGATAAGATAATATTTGATCTTAGAAAGATATTTAAACTCTAGGGTTAGTTTACTTTCTTATGAATGATTATATTTTCTTTGTGTATATTTCCTTATTAGCCTTCAAGAGTTAATCAATCACAAGTTGTCGCTATTATGGGTCCCCTTGTGATTTTATATTTGGTATACCTATCACTATTCATCAAAGCAGCATTTTACTTAACAATTAGCAACTCTATGCTTCCTACTCTGTTTAGTCAATTCATCAACTCTTCTCAATGGGTGCTTCAGCTATGTATATCTTTATTCACCATCTAGTACTTCTAGTGAATATATAATGATATGGTCATAATGATGTTTGTACTTTCGGCTACATTAGTATAGTACTCACATCAATTAAGCTTATGTAAACCTAATAATTCTACTTATAAAGACTAATGCAAGAGAAATGTAGTCAAAAGGATTATCACTTCCTATCAACACATGTATCCTTGTATGTATTCTATGGCTTACCTATCACTATCTACCATAATCAATATAAGTTCTTCATTAGATGATAGAACCATAGGTTACATGTTCTCAAAGACTTTCATATCCATTAATATTCAATATATCACAAGCCCACAAATCATTCATTACAAACCACATTATTCATATATAATTATGTAAACTAATCAAAGATTCCTAAATTATCGGTACATTGGTGAGAGATTCAAGTGAGAAAAAATTGAAATTATCTCGTCAAATTAGGTATTTCCATAGATAGCATGTTTTTAGGATTAAAGTTTCAAATTTTATTTCCAATCCTATCTATTTTGCATTGACTTACATTCTTGTTTCCTTAACTAGGGGTGGCATTGGTTGTGACTTCTCTTCTTTTGTTTTCTCCTTTTTTTATAAATAATTAAATCTGAATTTTATATCCATTCAATCTTGGGTATTGCAAGGGTCTTAAATAAGCATTATAGTAGTTTTAATTACTTCTAAGTTGCAATATAGGAATAATGTCAGGTAAAATATCATGACATCATTATGCAAACGCGAGGATGATATTATGATGTAAAAAAATGTCTTGATTAAATTTAGTGATGCCCTTGAGTTTAATGTTGTGATATGAAAAAATATTGCAGCCAAAAATAACTTTATAATTTTAAAATATTGTGATTTTGATTCTATAATAGAATTGTCCTTAAATTTAAAAGTATGTCATGACTTCATATTAGCATTCATGCATTTTCATGACTTCATTTCAATATCATGGTTAAGTTTCAATGCTTTGGCTATCATGATGTCAAATTAATATCATGTCCGAAATGTGTTTTAAAGTGAATGTGGGCTGACTCAGAAATGTTGTCATAATTATGAAAAGGTATTGCAATGTAAAAAGTTGTTGTAATCATGGGGTAGAGTCATGATAAATAATGAATGTAATGACTAGTATGTAGAGTCGTGATCAAGAAATGATTTTCATGACTTCTTCAAAAGTATGTTGCAATATTAATCATGTTGTGACATTTAAAATGTCATGACTTTACCTCACTTTTCTACACTTTATTTCTGTATTCTGCTAAGTTTGTCTTTTGTACTCAACTTACACTTAATTTCATTATCTTTCATCAGAAAACATTAAAAATCTATTTTCATGAAATCCATATCTTTTATGCTACTTTCTCAAGCTAACACTACATGAAATAAACATAAATCATGCATTAAAATTCACTTTTAGTGCTGAAAACCCCCTCAATTAAATATTCACTCATCCTTGAGTAAAAAGAATTTACCTTTTTTAGGTTCTTCCTTCTAGTCTGATGAGAAGGAAGAAAATAGGGGCATTGAAAGTTGGATACTTCATTGATGCTTTAGGAATGATATTGTAACATGCATACCTTGTCACAACCCAAGAAAAATATTAATATCCAAAATATATCATGACCAAGAGTATGTCATGATCAAGATGTGTGATCCTTTCAAGTTAAAATTATCATAACTAGGTCTGAGTATCATGACATTTGTTAGAGTATAAAAAGTCATGTATAATGTTACAAATTAGATTGATGCCATGACATCCTTTATTCTATTACTTTTTTTGTATGAATTGGTAGGATGCAAGATCAAAAAAATACATTCACACAAGTATAAAAAATAAATGTTTGGGTTACCTTCAAAGAAGTATTATGTTTAACATTCTCAACTATGTCAATTTCCAAGTTTAGTTTCTTAATTTCCAACCTTAGCTATCCATGTGCTTTTTTTCCATATAATGTTTTATCTCTTTTTTCCTTTGATTCTCTATATAATTGTCAACCTTCAAAATTTGGCCATCTATCATTTTCATTACTTTTAAATGCATGTATTCTAATTTTGAAACTTTAATAATTATCATGTCATTATTGTCTATTATATCCACTTCAACCATAGTCACAACTTCTAAATATGTCGTGGCATCATCATGTGATCCCTTTTTAACTATGTTGTGATATTGAAATATGTCATGACTAATTTATCCATTATTTGCTATTTTATCAATGTCATAATTGATTCAGTTTCTATCATGTCTTACATATTCAATGAGCCAATTGTTGTAGTTGTGTGCCTTTTTTAGATGTCATGAATATCTTCTATACTTCAACAATATCTATCATAGTTTCATTTATTTTTCCAACGACTTTATCAAGCAGTCGTGCGACTATTTGTAATCATGGTGTGTCCATATTTTCAAGAGTTCTTATGTTTGTTTCTCCTTCATCTACATACAGAAATATAATAGCTTCGGTAATGAGAGTTGTGACATCATCATAGCTGCATTTCATTTTTTGTCACAACATTGAAAAAAGTCATGACATCATAACATGTTTCTTCATCAAGGTGTGTCGTGACTTCAATTGTTCCATAACTTTTTCTAACTTTCATGACCTTTTCTATTTCTTTAGGCTGGCAACCTTCGAGGAAATCTTTTTTTCGGAACTCAAGATTTTGATTGTTAGTTGTATGGTGGAGGTTATCTATTTGCTAGTAATTTTTCTCATCTTTATATAAGTTTAAATTTTATTCATTCTTTTCCCACTCAAAAATATGATTCTTTCTTCTTGATGTCAATCATTACATAATCACTTTCAAAAATGGTTTATCCAAATATTTGTAGTGCATCTATATCTTATTCCATGTCCAAAACTACAAAGCCTACAAGGAAGATTAATTTCTTGACTTTGACTAGCACATCTTCAATTATCCTTTTAGGAAATTTGATAGATATATTTTTTATATGTAAAGAAAGAGAAGTTGTAGTTATCAAATCTAAGTTCAACCTTTTTATAATTGACAACTACATAAAGTTCAAATTTTTCTTTAAAGTTACATAAGGCCACCTCGAAGATGTGCTCCCTAATAATGCATGAAATACTAAAACTTCTCGAATCTATGAGTTTCTTTGAGATTTTTTTTTGAAATATTACAATTTATTTCATAGTCATATTCACTATTCCAATAAGTATCCAACTTCTTCTAGCTACTCATGATATCCATCAAAAACTTGACATAGCGTAGCATATGAAACAGAGCTTCCACTAGTGGTATATTAATCTCTAGAATCTAAATATTTTTAGAAACTTCTTAAATAGTTTATCCAACTTTTGTTTTATAAATCACTATAGAAACAAAAGAATTGGGTGGAGAGAGTGAGAACTCTTTGCATATTCTTTATTCTTCCAATTAGTTTTCTTGTTATGATAGTTCACTAGTATCTAGTTCTCTATTTCTACTTTGCTGTGAGTTGCTTCATCTTCTAGCAAATGTTGGGAAGTAAGATTAGTTTGTGTTGTGATATTGGATGTCATCACATTAGATGTAATGACTTTGAATGTTGCAACATCATATGTGACAACATTTTCTTATGCATTAAATTTTTCCTTTGATTTTTCTTTTATTTTCTGCAATTCTACTTCTTTGCTGCTTCTCAATATTATGTACATGTATTTTTTTAGGTTCAACTTATTAGCAATAGGCAATTATTTAATATTCTTCTTTTTTATTGTGAGTGCAACCTATCAAATTTGATTATCAATAGTTTTCATAGTGGCATACATGTGATCTAGCCTCATTTCCATCTCATTTCATCTTCTTACTCATCATTTCTCATCTCTGTATCCATTACTAGTGCAATAGTACTATCTTAAAATGACATCTTGGTTGTTACCTTTTATTGGTTGTGATTAGAGCATGAAGCTACTTGTATTTGGCATCCTATTAAGTTACTTTCTCTATTCTACTGAAATGGATCATAGTTTTGCAATATATTTATTTGGTTTTCATAAGATAGATTCTCATGATTTCTCCTGTTCAAATAATAGGGATTAGTAATGTTATTATTGGGTCTATAAACATATCATCTATTCTTTAGTACATTCACTCCTTCCACTTGATAAGTTGGGTCAAAAATTATCATCTCTTGCTATTGCAAGGCTAATATTTCTTTTCTACTTTGTCTCTTTTTGTATTGAGATAAAAATTGACTAAAATGCATCTATTTTTATAACACACAAAGTAATAAGTCTTAATGATTATTTTTAGGATAAGTATTTCATGAAATTATGATTTTGATGAAATATGTTGGATAATAGTGAAATCAACCAGAAATTGATTATGAAAGATATACTCAGTGGAAGGTAGAAATGAAGTGCCTAACATGAGATGGAGGCATGACATTTTCAATGTCATGACATCTTTTATACTAGCATGTGCTTATGAAGTAGTCATGACAACCTTTCTTATCCATGACTCTACAAATAAGTCATGAAATTTATTTTATGCTATAACTCTACCACTCAATAACAATATTATTTTACTATACAATATATTCCTTATGGTTATGATATTATTTTAGAGCCATGATCATATTTTCTCTAAATACATTTTTAACGATGATATTATTTTGGAGTCATGACCTTATTTTCTCTAAATATATTTTTAACCATGAAATTATTTTCATGTCATGGTAGTTATCCTTTCTCGATATTAGAAGCCATAATATATTTTCTATGCCACAAAATAATCATTAAAAAACCTAATCACATTTTACTAAGCAATATTATGTTGTGATATTTTTTGACATTGCAACTTTATAATGTTAGAGAGTAATGTCTTGAATCATTATATTTTTTAGTGTTGTGAATTTATCTTCACACATACATGCCAAAGTGATGATATTTTTCATGACATTCCATGACATAATGATCTAGAAGCGACCAAAAGGCAAAAGAGAGATCAAGTCACCAAGACACAATGTAACTTTGATTATAAGAACACTTTTCGGCAAAGTGGATTGGGAACTAGATCTGAAATTTATAACCTAATGCTAGCTATCCGTGGTGATACCTAATTAAACATGATGATTCTCAAATCCCTCACCCAAAAATTCTTTCCAATGTATGTATAATTAGGAACCTAGGGTTGACTTATGTAATTATGTATAAAAGAAGTAGATTTGTAATGGATACTTGTTGTTTGTTATGAATTGAATGTTGATGAATATGAGTATTTAATAGATAATTGATTTAAGTTTTCACCATATAATGGAGATGTGCACATCGTCTATGATGAATGATGACATAGGGGCCATTGAGGTGGCCATCAATAGGAAGAGACATCCCTCTAATCATCTTTTTTTTGTGATGGATCCAAGTGTAAAATATTTAGGTCAATATAAATTTAATTGATGTGAATATGACCACACTATCTTGTCTCTTCTAGAAGGACTAACCCTAGAATAATGTTGGGATTATTTAGAATATCTAACCTAATATTTCATCTATTCTTGGAAGTCACGTGTTGGTTATGGTAGATAGTAGCAAGTAAGCTATGAAACACATGCAATAGAACATTAATAACAAGAAAGTGACATTCTTGTGATCATCTTTATCTTTCATGACTTCTATGGGTGAAATTTATAGGGTGATATATGTTAATTACTATGAGTATGACAATCAAAAGCTAAAAATATAAATGCTATTATGATCATATAATTGTATGTTAATTATGAAAATTAAGACAAGAGAATAAAGGTGCATAGTCAAAACACTCATTAATGATAGTTCATGTGTTTCCTAAAAGGAGTAAGAATATGAGATGGCCAATGGAAAGATAGATGTGAATCTTTGATATGCATGAAAACTCATGGTTTCTCCCCTTTTGAATGATAACAAGGATTAAAAGATTTCATAGTCTCTTACACTTTGTCTAACAATCAATAATGACAAAGCTGCAACACTAGATAAAACATCATCATATATAAGAAAGTAAACCAATCCTATAATCTAAGTATCTATCCAATACCTAGGTATATTTTCCCAACTATAGTAGTGATTTAACTCACTTTTACTTGATCAAATTATAATAACAATTTCTATGAGATCTATATCTAAAGTTATGCTCATTTTATTATTTGTATAATAGTTATAATTATGGAATTTTATTGGATGTTCACACATGCCTAGTGAGCATTTAGTATAGTTTCAAGAACCAATATATTTTTGGTATCCTAGCAAAGTCACAATATATTTTTGGAACCATTGCTAGGGATTGAATTTTACTTTATTTGGTAACTTTGAGTTGATGCAACAACCTTAAAAAGTAATTCTATATTAATTTGTTTAGATATCTATTATTATTTTGAGTTTGTTTTTGTTTTTGTTTTGTTTTTGTTTTTGTTTTTTATAGCCACTATTATATGTATTAATAATACATTACTGAACCAATATATATGGACCTAGATATTGAGAGAATAAGAAGATAGTTATTGAGACATAGAGCTGAGAAAACAATAATAGAAAACAATGGAAGTAATGGAAAAAAACTAAGGAGGTGTTGAGTATGTTGCCCAACAACTTATTCCCCACCAAACCCTTAAAGATTTTTAGAGACTAATAATAATGTATACCTACTTTGGGATCTGAATGTAACCTATAAAAGAAAATCACTTTTTGTTGAACCTTAGCCTAATATCCATGGTTTAGCAATATCATTAGTGTAAATATTTTTCAGAAAACCCAACTAGCCATGCGTGGTGTCAGTGCGGAACTTGATAAGCTAAAGTGGAACAGGAATGATGCTGGCTGATTGGAACTTGGCATTCGGATGTTCTAGCACAACATTTTTGGTTTTATTCAATACTATAAAGTTGAATAGAGTTTGCCTAGATGTAATCAGGTTGTGACTATTTCTTTTTTTTTTGAAAGATAGGGCAAGTACTAGTTTCGATACCTATCTAGAGAATCAATTGAGAATTAGAATAAACTTATGCAAGATTTTTTAATTAAATTCTTTTTATCTCAAATCACTTCACAATTATGGTGGAAATTAGTCAATATAGATAAGAGGAGCAAAAAACATTTTATAATATTTGGGCCAATATCCATAGAAAATATATTTTTCGATCCAATGATAACATCCATATACATTATCAAGAGAATTTAGCATATGGGAGTCTAGGAAATCTACAATAAGACTTGGATTAATATTAAAAAAACTTTAAAAAGTAATTTGATGAGATAGCAAATGAAAATAGCTTCAAGTTCTAATTAGAACTATTAGTTAATAGTAGAAAATAAATATTTGAAGGTAATATTCTTGTACTATTGATGGAGATCAAGAGGAAAAATTAATGTGCAAGAGAATCAAATAAAACAAAAAAAAACAAGTCTATATCATAGGATGTGATGATGAAAATGATTGAATTCAAATTGGATAAATTGTAATCATAATGAAAGAAAAGAATGTCAATAGATTGCTTAATCATATTAATACAAATCCAAAATAATGCATGTTCATAATATTAAAGAGTGGTAAAGAAGATGAATGGTAGAACATAGACACAAAATCAAAAGGAAAGCTGATACAAAAAATAAGATTGTCATAAATGATGTTGCAATATCCAAAGTCACAACATCAAATGTCACAACACTTAAAGTCATGACATCAAAAATCCTAACTCAGCCTAACCTCCATGACCAACTTATCCCATTAAGAAATACTCATGGTAAAGTTAAATTGGAGGAGATATAGATGAACTATCACAATAGATTGAAAGATGATGCAAAAAACAAAGATAATGTGGATGGTCCAAACTCTTTCCTAACAAATCTTTTTTTTTTCTTTAGTGGCTTATAAAGGGAAAGTTATATGAAAATTTTGATGGATTTCTCAATATTTTCAAAAAATTGAAAATCGATATAACCTTTGCAAAAGATCTATCTTAGATTCCATACTACATAAAGTTTATAAATAAAATAATAAGCAATAAGAAAAAAATAAAGACATATGGAATGGTTAGTATGTTCAAAAGATGTAGTATAATAAACCAATGACTACTCTTGAGAAAATTAAAAGATCTAAAAAAGTTTATCATCCCATGCATTATTTTGGAGTATATTTTCTGGAAGGTATTATATGACTTGAATGAACTTTTTAACTTGATGTCTTTATCCATAGTATTGAGGCTGGGTCTAGGTGGGATCACTGCAACTTTTCTTTCTCTATAGATGTTCAATTGATCAATCAAGTTTCTAAAAAAAATTATTGAAAAAGTGCTAGTCAAAACCAGAAAATTTATCTTTCCTACTTACTTGGTGTTGCTAGACATTAAAAAAGACTAGTATGCACTATTGATTTTGAGATGAGCCTTTTGGCAACTAGATAGGCATTAGTTGGTGTAATAATAGAGAATTACACTTTATGTGGGTGCAAAATAAGTTGAAGTTCAATCTCTACAAAACCCTATAAATTTCAGATGGTGATGAGTAAAACTACACTATAGAATTCATAGTCTTATCCACACAAGAATAAATTAAAAGGTAGATTTTAGATTAAATTTCTTAGATGGTTACTAGCCCAAAGAAATGGAGTAAGTCATGGAATTAAAAGAAGCTATTAAATAGTAGAAGTCAGAGCATACTTTGAAAAAGAAGTTATGGAATTAAAAGTCATGATAAAAATAGAAGAGAAGATAAGTTGTGATGATGTTGTGACCGATATTAGTGATGCTAAAACATTTTAATGTGAATATAACTAGAGAAAAACATAGGGACTCCTAAAATAGTAAACTTGATACAATATGAAATCTCACTATTGACTAATGAAGTTCCTGGTGAAAAGAGATGAGGCTGAGATAAATTTTAATGAAGATCAATTAACAAGAATCTAAAGAGAAAGAAGATACATTGTACATGAAATAGGTCAAGTTGATATGCTTAAAAAGCTGACAATAAATCATGACTATTATGACTAGATCAATGAAGAGGAAGAGATCATAGCTCAAACTAGAGAAGTCATGGCATTGAAGGAATAGAAAATAAATAAAGATGCCCTAACATTTTCCAAATTTATGGTATAATTAATATAGAGATCACAAAAATGATTTCATAATATTTTCTAAAGTCACAACTATAAATGAAGATACCATGAATTTTTTCAAAGCTATGACACAATCACTTGAGATAGAACACAATGATATTATATCATTTAATAATGTCATGATATCCAAAGAAGTAGATTCAGAAGAAAAAAAAAGAACAAATGGCTAGACTTTCAAAAAATATTTGGAAGGTTTAATAAGTTTGAAAATTAGAAGATGTTGACAATCTTATATCCTGAATCATCACATAAGATAAAAAGAAAATAAGTTGGAAGGAAGTATAATATTGTACAGAAAAGATAGTTTAGATGCTTGAAGTTATAAAAGTAGCCTAAAATTTTGATCTAGCTAAAGATATTAAAGATTTCTTCATAAAATGTGTGATTGCTTTTTTTCTACATATATTTCACTGATTCATGCACTTGTATAAACACTAGAAGAAATTTTTCTGATAATCAAACTCATGCATGATAATTTTTTCTCCAACTTCTCATCCGCTAAAAGGAAAATTCATCACACTCAAACCCTACTATGACATTTACACAAATGGACTGTGTCTTAGAGTTGTGATGCTCAAATCAAGTCTTGACTATTTTTTATTATGTGATTTTTTTTTCAAAACTTTATAAAACATCAAAAACCTTAACTTTATTTTAAGTTTATTTTTCTTCTCCCTTCATTAACTAAACTCTACATGACAATGGAAATTATGATTTCAAATCTTGATGGATGAAGAAATTATAATATTGAGGCTTAGAGGAAGACATAAATAGGCTAAAAGTAGTTAAAAGGCTAATAAAAATCAATCCAAGGTTAACCTCGACATGATTTCCACCTTGTTCGTTTCAAGGGGTGTGACATTTGTCTTAGAGAATGGGAGGAATTGGATGATCGCTGCCCTTGCAAAGAAAAGCTTTGTGGCCAAATAAGGATTTGGAGAAATAATCCCGCCATTCCAAGTGATATTTGAGAAGTAGAATTGAAATGTTTTGTACTTGCATTTCAAAAGGGGAAACATGATTATTATGAGATAATTCTACTCGAATCTCAAAGACATGCAAGAAAAGAAATACTATGTATGAAAAGTTTGGTAAATTTTGATCAGAAATCCATTATCGAGTTCTTGGGATTAAAGTGGATTTTTGACAATATAGCTTTTAAAACCCTAAAAACATAGCAGAATTACAAATCTATTGGAAACACTTTGATAGATGACAAGGGAAAATAGATAGGTTTAAAAGAGTCCTTAAGGACACATACCACAAGTAGTGATGGTTGAAGAAAGCAGTGTTTAATTTTATTTTTTGTATATAGTTTTGTAGCCCATTTTCCAACTCTATACCATCAACTAACATAGGATAACCTAATTGTTTTCTTTAGTGAAAAGTTATAGGATGGATTTCATAAACATTTTGTAGAAATCCATCCTCGATTATTATGGAGAAAGATTTTCTAGCCAAATTATTCATAACTCCCGTATTACTATGTTATGATGTACTGATGAAGTCCTAACATATAAAGATAGGATGAGATATGCCAATGAATATCATCCTAGAAAAGAAAATTATCGTTGAAATATGAGTACCAAAATGGTATGATAGCATGAGACATGAAATAAATTCGCAACCTATTAAAGATTATGAAATTGAAAGGTCGATGATAAAGAAATCCAATTAAAATGATATCTGAAAATGATGCATGATTCTTTTGTATCAAATCTAGAAAGGAGAGACAACTAGTAGGAAGAATATATGAAGAAAAAGAACGGAAAACAATGATAAAGTAGTGCAACATGATGCAATATGAAGAATGCATCTCAACATAAAGGAAGCCCACTTTGGGTCCACCCATGATAAGTTTGAATAGTAAGTTATAAAGGCCTTGGAAGATACTATGAAAAGAATAAAGGTAGATGTAATAAAAAGTATTACAGCCATTGGCACATTTTACCAATCTATATTTAATGAATGGCACAAAATAGTAAAGAAAAGAGATGAAGAGATTGAAGTTGGCATGAACTAAAAGAATAGGTACTTTTAACTTGGATCATTTGAAAATACCCTCAATTATATCAACAAAAGTCAAGATGTGATGCAACATTATTTGTAGAATGGAGTGGGCAATGAATAATAAAGAAGATTTAAGAAAGCCTTTTATATCCACAATTAGAGCACCTATTTGATGAACAATTTATCAAATATTCTAGTATAATTTGGTAGTTAAGAATGATATGTATATGTAAAAATGGAGTGAATATATGTTTATTTCATAATATTTGGTGTTTTAGAGAACCTTGGTGAAAAATTGTGAAATAAACAAAATTTTGGAGTTGCTTACAACGGAGCAAGTATATAAGTCTTTCGTAGTTTTGACATCTATTCTTGACCAAAATTTTTTCTAAATGGTTATTAGAAAAATATTGTATGTCATAATCATATCCTCTCATTAGCATAATCTTCTTACTATCTAATATATTATTAATGACTATGATATTATTATTAATTTATATCTATATCTAGCTCAAAAAATTTTGATGATTATGATATTAATTCTCTGTCAGAGTAATCAAGTACTAGTGCTCAAGGTCATGGATAATTTCATAGCGTTGTGAATTTATCTTTATATGGATTAGTATCTCAAGTCAAAGCCATGACTATTTTATAAAGTCATAACTTTTTAGCTATTATTTATTAAAGAACCACAAATACTCAAGCCAAAGTCATGACAATTATTCAAAGCCATAACTTCTAGGTTGCTAAATATTACAAAAGATATTACTGAAAAAAATTTATTTCCAAGTCTATGACTGTTGTCCTCGAATAAAAGTATAACCAAAACTTATATGCAGAAACTAAGTGCATCACAAAGACCATTTTCCAGTGTCATGGCCAAATACAAATCAAGAAAGGCATATGGCCAATGTTGTGGCCTCCACACAATGCCATAACTATATAACAATGTTGGAAGCTATTTCTATTCCACTGCCACTTCATATTACTACATCCATCTATGGACTACAAATGATGTAGCCACAAAGCCATGATCATTTTCATAGCACTCTTACTTTGTATTATAATAAGATATGGCCTAAGTTTTGGTCATTGCTAGTGTCATGACACTATGTTACATAGAGATCAAGATGTTGAATAGACAATGCTTTTTTTAGAGTTGTGACCTCAAGCTGAAGAGATGAAGTTCAAAATTATGATTTACATCTAAAAGTCAAAACTTTCTACATAGAGAAAAGCAAAGTTGCTTGAGTATAAAAGTAGAAGTTAGAAAATTTCTCAAAACCCTCTAATTTATTCTCCTTCTCCTTAATGAAACAAGAAAAAGACACAACAACTATTAACCCTAGCAAAAATTTTCACATTACCTAAAGGTTCCACAAGCAAACAAAGGACACATGACCAATGCTAATCCCTAGAGATGGGGGTGCAACTCTCAAATCCTTTTTTTTCTAGAGATTAATTTATGATTCTATATGAAATTTACATGGTCAAGGATTTGTAGTTTTTAGATTATGTGATATAATTTTTTTAGATGATTGATATAATTGTGACTAGATTATATTTTATGTTATGAATATTAATAAATAGTGACTAAAAAGAACTTAAATTAGGATTTCAACTAGTGATGGGTTTGTGCTAGGTTGTCATAGAGGGTAGTGACAGGTAAGACACGAGACTCACCCATTCATATGATAGGAAGGTGGTGATAGTCCTTTCAATTATAATACATGAGATGAACCTATATGTCAAACTTTGATGCTTATAAAGCCAAAAGTATGAATATTTTTATATATGAATCAATTATATTTATCTTAGAGAGACTTGTTCTCAATTGAGATGGATATTATTAAGAATATTCTTTCTTGGGATCATCTTTAGTGTGGGAGTCACATCATTATCAAGAAGGATTGTGACATAATTCTTGGGACATGTGTAAGTATATCATAACTCACAAGGTGGCGATAGCCCTTGTGACTCCTTGTGACTTTTTTTAACTCATATGGTTCCCACTAGTGAAACTCAAAGGAAGCATATATTAATTGTGCAACTATGATACTCATAAAGCCAAAAGTGTAAATACTTACAAATTATGAAAATTATTGGTCTTTAAGATAATATAGATGAATGAATAAGAGTGTAAACAATGAAAAAATACCAAGTGTATTTAACATAGTTACCTAAATGATATGAGATTGTGAATGATCCTCATATAGGGATGAATTATTGTCTCACTAGTGATGTACTGAGGGGAAAATTATGAGAAGACCACTTTTGGGAAGGGCTCAATGGTGACAACTGCCTTATATACCATTAGGGAAAATTGTCATTACATAATATCCCAACTTTTATTCATTATTTATAATTATATATATATATATATCAAAAGATTTAACATCACATAAATTAGATATATGAAACTTGGACCTAAGATTATTTAACAATATAATTATATATTATACTAAAAATGGGTTGCCTTTTGTTGAATAACTAAATTATCGATACAATCCATATGTGATTGATATTTAGACAAAATTTCATTATGCTAGTATGACCTATACATTTGTGAATCTCAATTAATGAGATACTCTTATTAATGAGAATTTTGGATGTTATATAACTGATTAAAATATGTAGAGTAACAAAGTCACAATAAGTTTTAGTACTATTGTTCGGACTATTTAGTTTGTTTAGTTAATATGCGTTGATGTAAATATTCTTGTGATAAAAAAATTTTTTTAGTAAATTAGATAGTATTATATTTGATAAATATTTTTGGATCTAATGGCTAAGTCATGTTAAATTATTTAAATGTGGATGACTGTATTTGGATTTAATTATTTTTATATGATCTTTTCTATTTCTTTTTTTTGCCACCATTGGTGAGCTGATGCTCTAAGATTGAGCTAAATCCTTTAGACCTAGAAATTAAAAAAAAAAACTAGAGAATCTATTAGGTAATTCTACTCTCAATGTTTATGATTTATCATATTTCAGAAGAAAAAGAAATAAGAAAATAGCAAATGATATATCCACAATCTAACAAACCACGACAAAAAATCAAACTATAGTAGAAACACAGAAAATAATGTGGATCACTAGTTATTCAGCACGACTAGATATATCCACCAGAAAAACACTTATGCATTTATAGATTATAACAAAAAACATCTTATAGATTTGTGAGCAGCAGCAGTCATGAAGAAAAATCACATAGAGTAGAGAAAAATGAGGAGATGAACCGTTTCACAAAAAAAAATTAGAGTTGTGAAAAACAAAAAATAAAAATCAATTTATATTAAACAATTTCTTGATATCAATAACGGAGAAGGCGAGATCACTTGGATGGACTGAGTTGTGCTCCAAAATTTTCTTCGGCCCAATGACCGAGCAGTGGGACACCTATTATTTTGCTATTGCTACATTTCCAACCTTTTGATATTTTATTTCCTACATTAAGAAAATATTGAAACAAAAAAAAACATTTTGATTATACAAAATAGTTTATCAAAACAAGATATATATACAACATAATCCTTGTCAAACAAAGACCTAACAAAAAAATTATTTAGGGTACCATAAGTAATAGAGAGACCCAACGAGGTGATGGGCAAGATGTTTGATAGTCCATCCATTTTCTTACTTTGGAGGATTATTAGAGACACTTAGTGATAAATAGGTTTACTAGAATTTTCTTGTAACTAGGTGGAGCTAATTATTTTGAATTGAAGCATAACATAATTATTATGATTCAACAATATCAATATAGTGAAAAGGTATCATAAGATACTAATAGACATGTCATACTATTTTTGGAGCTTTACAATATTGTGAAGATGAATGAAGTTGGTTCGTACATAATAAGATTAAAATTATTTTCATTTTCATAGAATGGTAAAGTATGACATTTGTTCTAATATTTACCATGTGACTCCATTAAGAATTAGTATATATTGGTGAGAGATTTTCTTACTATATTTTTCTCACCACAAATTACTTCTCAACTTTGGAACAAGATAACTTAATTCCAAAAAGAGAAGGGTAATAACTTATATGTTTCATAGGATCATTTTTAGGAGTTTTTGAGAAGATGCACTCGACATGGTTTTGAGCCAAGGGTATAAGGACAAACCTTCTATAATGGGTTGGACTACATGATAAGGTCTATGGATGATGTGACACCCAAAATATCTTTTATGAATAAATTATAAAAGGAGGCATATTATGTATTTAAGGAGCAAGCACAAAGACTTCTGAACTTCATTGGATAACCCTAGAAGAAGAAAAGCTAAAGTATTGGAGTTGGATGAGTTTGCCACATTTTGAAGCAAATATGGAAGCCCTTTTGAGAAAGTTTGATGTCCAAAAAGAAAAGATAAGAATGTTAA
Source organism: Sapria himalayana (assembly GCA_029783825.1). Lineage (NCBI taxonomy): Eukaryota > Viridiplantae > Streptophyta > Magnoliopsida > Malpighiales > Rafflesiaceae > Sapria > Sapria himalayana. The sequence continues at coordinate 445,559 of JAREIK010000377.1, forward strand.
AGAAACTAATTTCTTTACATCCATATGAATCAGTAAAATCACAGCTCGTTTATCAAATTGAAGAGGAAAATCAAATACAAATCAAGGGATACATATTTTAACCCAATAATAATGTCCCAATATATTATCATCTGAACATAATAAATCATGAAAATATTTCATATAGAAACTATTGAAGTAGACTATATCATATCAAGAAATCCCCGAGAAATATTGGGAATAATGTGGTAAATTAGTCAAATCAAGAGAGCTCTAGTTTTAATTATTAATTATTATGAAGGAAATAAAAACTGGTCGTGGATAATGATGTGCTTTTTTTTCTACATGTGTGATGTAATAACCATTAATATAAACCACATAAAAAATAAAATAGGCCTTATGATCCACAAGCATAGCCATGGAACTCTAACCCTACAATGACTATAGATATGTCTACTTGAAGTTGCTCCACTATTTATAGAACATATGACACTCAAACCTAGTCATAGAAGTCATTATGATGATGCATACTTATATTTTTTGGTAGGGGAAGTGCTTGTTCGGGGATGAGAAATTATTTTATTGTGAGAGTTTGTTTGGTGTTCAATTTACTGAATATTCTAGTATATTTTGGTAGTTGTTAATGATATATATATGTGGAAATATATCCAATATGTGAATGATCCTACCCTCTTTTTAGTATAATATTTCCACAATGTGTTACATTTTCAATGACTACCAAATTTTCATGGAGTTAATGTCATATCTAGCTCATAAAATTATAATGAATACTACATTAATTCTAGATCAAAGATACCAAGTATGTAACAAATACTCAATGTCACAGCTAACTTTTTATAGCCATGAATTTTTCTTTATATGGCTCAGTAGTCTCATGTCTGAGTTGCATGTCATGCACTTATTAAGTAGGCCCATGATATATGATTCTTTTAAAAAACTATAACTTTTGAGCTATAAAAAATTAAAGAGGCATAAATACTCAGGCAAGAACCATAGTAATTTTTCAAAGACACGACATTTGGATCTCTATAATATTACAAAGGACATTACTCAGGTATGTCTTTTAAGATTGTGACTCTTGTCTTCATAGGAAAACTTAGCCACAACTTATATGCACAAGTTAAGTGCAAACATCAAGACTAACTCACAATACTACAATCACATACACATTAAGAAAAATAAATTTGCAATGTTTTAGTCTCCACACAGTGCTATGACTATATAACAAGGTTAAAATTCATCTCCACCATGTGGCCACTTCATAATGTCATGACTATCTATATACTACAAATAATAAAGACACAAAGTTATGGTCATTTTATCGTGCCATGACTTTGTATTATAGAAAGAATATGCCTAAGTTATGATCATTGCCAATACTGTGACCTTGTGTTACAGAGAGATCAAGATGTTGAATAGAGTCACAACTAATTTATAAAGTTATAAGCTCAAGCTAATGAGATGAAGGGTGAATTTATGACTTTCATATGAAAGCTATGATTTTGTACTAAATGAAATGCAAAGCCACTTGAGTATAAAATTAAAAGTTAGAGAATATTTGAAAAATCTTTCAATTCTTTTCATTCTCCCTCATGAAACAAACAAAAGAAATAACAACTATAAACACTAAAGAAAAATCTTGCACTCCCTAGGAATTAAACAAGTAAGCAAGGGATACACAACCTAGGTCAATCTCTATAATTTGGGGGCATGACTCTCAAACTCTTCTCCTTTAAGAATTAATCCAAAAAATTATATGAAATTTGGTATATGATTAGATTATTTGAATTATGTGATATAATTGGTTTGATTGATTAATACAATTATGGTTTGATTATATTACGGATGTTGATGGATTATGACAAAATATAAATTAAATTAGGGTTTTGACTAATGGTGGACTTGTGTGAGATTATTCATGATAGATGATGATAGGTAAGCCATGAGACTCGCTCATGCATATAATAGGAAAGTGGTGCTAATCCTTCCAATTGTGATGCACGAGATGAAGATATATGTCTAACCCCAAAGTTTGAGTATATTAATCATCATGAGTATGAGACATATTAATCAAAGTATGAATACTTTTACATGTCAATCTATTATAAATATCTTAGAGAGACTAATTCTCAATCAAGATGGATATTATATAACATATTCTTCCAAGGGATTCATATTTAATATGAGAGTCACATTATTATCGATGATGATAATAACATCTAATCCTTAGGACATCCATAAGTGTGTAATGTCTATAAGGTGGTGCCAATCCATGCGAGTTCTTTTTACTCATGGTTCCCACAAGTGAAATTTGAAGGAAGCTCATATTAATTATGTGAGTATGATGCTTATGAAACTAAAATTTAAAATATTACCAATCATTAGTTTTTAAGACAATAGAGGTAAGTAAATAAGAGTGAGTAGATAATGAAATCGTCAAAGATATTTGATGAAGTTGGCTAAAATAAAGATTATAAATGACCCTCATGCATGGATGAATTATTATCTCTATTTATGATGTATCGAGGGTACAACTATGAGGAGACCACCATTGAGAAGAGATCAATGGTGACATCTATCTTGTATGCCATTAGAAAAAGAAATCATTGAACAATACATCAACTTCTATTATGTGTCTAGTATTATATTTATATATATATATATATATCAAATGAATTAATGACATCAAATAAATTAGATAAATGAACCATGGACCTAAGATTATTTAAGAATCTAAGAATTAATTATACTAAAATGGGTTTCATCTTATTGAATAATTGAACTATCAATATAATCTCTATGGAATTGATGTTTGGATGAAAGTATATTATAAAACTTATATGATCCATGCATGTGTGGATCATAATTGGTGAGAAACTCTTATAAATAAGCTTTTGGGATATCACCTAACTGCTTAAATTAGGTGGAACAATGAAATCATAACAGCCACCTAGAGCCTAATTTCTACTAACAGAGTTAAATGTAAAGAAGTGAGTAGCTAGCATATCTTCTTCAACTCATTATGCATTATGTTTTATTTTGTTTTCTTCCTCCTCCACGTTCAAGATATAACAAATATAAGAGATGATGATTTTTTGCTCAAGGATAAATAAAGATTTAAGTATGCAAGTTTGTTTGACACTCAAAGTAGCAAATTTTGATGTGGTTATTAGGCTTTATCATGATGTGGTTGTACTAGAAATATTCTTTAAATGATAGGTATACCTTGAAATTTGATTTTAATGAGTTTTGATGAAAAATAATGAAATCAACTAAAACTTAGATATAAATGATAGACTTGGTGAAAAATAGAAATGGATTGTAGAGGAAGGAGATAAAATCATGTTATTTTCAATGTCACCAAATCTTTTGTACTAGCACATAGTTATGAATTAGTCATGATAGACTTTCTTAGTCAAGATTCTACATATATAAGTTATGACATTTATTATATTCTACTTCTTTATCACCTGATGACAATATCTTTTCACTATATAACATATTTTTTGTGGCCATGATATTATTTTAAAGTCATAGCTATATTTCCTCTAAATATATATTTGGCCATGATATTTTGTTCATGTCATGGTAGATGATGCTTTCTCAACATGTGAAGTCATGATATATTTTTTCTGCCATAGCAAAATCATTATATGATTAAAATTAATTTTTACTAAGAGATTTTATACTAACATTTTTGGCATCACAACTTTATGATTCCAAATAAAAATTTTTTGAGTTATGACATATTTTCAGCTTCATAACTTTATTCTCACACTTACATGCCAAAGTCATGATATTTTTCATGACATTCCATGACATAATGATCAAGAAATGACTCAAAGGTATTTTCTATCATTACTTTAAGCCAACATCAAGACATTGAATTCATTAAATGATATGACCCAAGGATATAAAATATTGATGTAAACAACATTATATAAATCAAGGGATGGAAAAGAGAGAGACTTATGTCACGAAGGCATAGTGTCACTTTTGATTAGGACACTCTCAAGCCAAAAATAAAACAAAGTGGATTGAGAACTATATCTAACACCTAGATCCTAATTCCTCCCAAACATCATGTTAATTAACAACCTAAGGTTTCCTTATGTAATTTTGAATGAATGGTTTAGATTTGTAATGAATACGTTTGGTTTTATATGCATTGAATATTGATAGATATGGGTATTTAATATAATATTGATTTAGGGTTTCATCATATTTGGAACCATGCATCTTTCCTTTGGTGGATGGTGATAAGAAAACTATAGGACATACATGAATGGTGCATTGATAGAAAGTGACAACCCTCTTATTATCTTCCAATTTTGATGGGTCAATGTGTGAAATATGTAGGTTGATATAAGTTTAATTGATATGAGTATGATGGTTATTAGTCAAAAGTATAAATGTAATTATGACCATACCATTGTGTATGTTCAAGAAGGACTGGGCCTAAATGATGTGTGAGTTATTTAGTGTGTCTAGCCAAGAGTTTCATTTATTCTTGGGAGTCATGTATTGGTTATAATAGGTAGTGACATGTAAACCATATAACACTTATATGGGAATGTTAATTGCTAGGAAGTGACAACTCTATGATCATCATCTTCTTGTATGACTTCCATGGTTAGAATACATAGGGTGACATATGTTAATTATTACTACTACGGATGAAACTAAAAACACAAACTTTTTTTATCAATATCATTGTATGTCATTTATAATAATTGAGACTAAAGAATAGATATGCATAGTCAATAAAATTATTAGGTTCGATTGAAATGTTTGGCTTAAAAGTGTATGATTGTGGGATGACCAATGGATATATAGATGTGGAGCTTCAAGATATGTGAGAAGTATATCGAAGCCACAACCACAAAAGGACTATTCATGGATGGTGACAACCCATGGTTGCTCGCACCTTGAATTCTAATAAGGCTTGAGAGATCTCATAGTCACTAATCCTTCATCTAATAATCAAGCATGATAAAGTCATAATACTTGAGAAAATAATATCACACACATAAAAGAAAATCAATTCTAGAATTTTAAGTATTTATCAGAGGCTCAGTTATACTTTTTCAATAAGAACAATCATTTAACTCACTTTTACTTAATTAAACTACCATAATAAATCATGTGAGAATGATATCTAAACTTATACATATTTTATTAATTGTTTGACTAATATACTTATAAAATTTGGTTGGGTGTTTATACATGCCCAATGAATATTTAGTGAAGTATCGAAAACTAATATGTTTTTGGTATGATAGCGAAGTCACAACACCATTTTTCCCTTTATAGCTAACAAGGCTGATTTTTGCTAGCTCATCAGAAAACAATATGTTTCCTCGGGTAATTTGTTCATTATATAACCACATAAGGCTGCATCTACCATATATCTCATTATATAGTTTAGCTCATTGTAGAATATTTGGGTTTGGAACTATATATCAAATCTATGTTGTAAGTACTTTTCAGTAGATCTATGAATTAGTCTTAAGTATCATATAACATCTTATGCTCTTAGAGTTTGAACTGATTGATTTTACCCTCAATTGTGTTGTGATTTGAGGTAGGAAGAACTTGATAAAAATGCTTCAAGTAGCTCATCTCAACTCAAAATTGACTCCCATAACAAACATCAAAACTAGCTCCTTTTTTTGCCCCTCGAAGAAAATATAAACAACCTCAATTTTATTGTTTCTTGGAAACTCCATTCAAATTTACCATGTCATACATCTCAAAAAATATCATGTCATGGCTCTTTGGATCTTCTGTTAAACATCCTTCAAACTAATGTTGTTGCACCATGACTAAAACTTGGCATTAACTCAACGTTATTTGCTTGAATTGGTTGCATCTTGATTCTAGAGTATTTGTATATCAATGTTCACCTATTATAATACTCAATGGTTATATAAAACATAAGCTATTAGATAGCATTATTTATACCTCCTTAGTTATGTGTATTACTGCTATTTTACTTTGTATTTATTATCTTAGCTCTTTGTCACAATAAGTTTTTATAGTTCATTTCTCTTTCTAGGTCAATAGGTATTGGCTTAGTTCCTAATCTCTTGATCATATAATATAGTGGCAACAAAACAAAAATAAAAAAATGTAAAACACAAAATAAAACAATTATCTAATCAACTATAAAATGAAACAACTATCCTCCCAAGTAGTTTGCTCAACACAAAATTATCCTATCAAAATAAAATCAATCCACAATAATAGTTCAAAAACTTGTAGCGATATTTTTTATTATGCCAAAAAATATTGGTTCTCAACAATGGCACCAAGAGATCATTAGATATTTTTTATTTGTACTAACTATATTGCACAAGTATATGAGTTGTATAAGTAATAAAATAGATATGTGTCTAAATATTAATCCCACAAGGATTAATATCTTCTTTTTATTGAATCTCAATGAATTGACTAAATTACTTAAGTTGATAAGCTAAGACTAGGTCTCATAAATATACATAAATTCTAGGGTTGGTTTACTTTTTCATGTATGATGACATTTTCTTTGTGGGTATTGCCATAATGTAGTACCATTTTTTTGAAAAAAAGGATACAATAATATATGATCTTAAATTTTCTTATTAGCCTCCAGGAGTTACTCTATCATGAGCTATCACACCATGGATAATTCCCTTGTGATCGTGCCTTTGGTAAACCTATCATTATCTATCAAAGTAAAATATTTACCTAATAATTAGCAACCTTGAACTTTCAACTCTTTTTAAGCAATTTATAAACTCTCTTTGATGGTTGCATTCACTATGCATATCTCTATTCTCTAGCCATTACTTCTAGAGAACACACAACAATATGGTCATAATGAAGTTCGTACTTTTGGCTTTTTTAGTGTCATACTCATATTAATTAAACTTATGCCAACTTAACAATTTAACCCATGAAGACAAATGCAAGAGGAAGGTGGTTGTAGGGCTGCAATTTCTTATTGACACATATCCACTTATATGTGTCTTGTGGCTTACCTATTATTTGATACTAAAAGTACCATTTTTTATGATTGTATTTAGCTTGTTTTATGTGTTAATTATTTGAGAATGGGGCATTATTAATTTTATTTTATGAACATAAATTTTTGATGAGTTTTGATAAAAAGTAATGAAATCAAGTTTATATCAAGTACACAAAATAAAATTGTAGAAATAAAAAATGAAGTGTAGAGGAGCTGGGTGAAGTCATGATATTTTGAATATCATGACATCATTAATATGAGCACACACCTTTGAAGTAGTCATGGAAAGGCCTTCTTGGCCATGACTTTACATAATAGTCATGATAATCATTATACATTATGACTCAACCACATAGGCATAATATTTTTATATGTTGCAATACTTTCATCTTGGTCATGACAACATTTCTACATCATGGTCAAATCTAATCTAAAATAGATTTTTAGCTACAACATTATTTTTACACCAAGATAGCTAATTAATTACACATAATTATAAAATCAAAATGAAGTTGTGCAATCCTTACATTATAATATAAATTCATGACATACTTTTCACGTCATGACATAATAACTATAAAATCAAGGTTGCATTTTGCAAAGCTATGTTATGGTGCGATATTCTCTTCATGTGGAAACATCATACTCATATGCATGATTAATATTAGTTGTGACTTTCATTCACATTGTGAAATTATCCTAACATATCCATAATTATAGGATAACATTGTCCACAATAATCAATGATGTGATTGTTACAAAAGCAATTTAATGCAATCCTCCTTCACGACATCATATCTGCATCATGACTTGAAATTCATTAAAAATGCTATAGTAATCAATGGGACCTGAAAAATTTAAAACTAGACTTAATGAATTTATAAAAATATTTTGGGGTGAAAAAAATATTAGAGAAAAGGGGAAAACAAGGAGGATCATCGATTCCACCCCAAGTAAAAAGACATAACATAAGTGATAAGAAATAGATTGGATTTGAAACTAGATTTGAAACCTAGATCCTAATGCATAATGCCTTTGGGGATACATAATTCAATGAGATAATTTCTAAATTACCTCACTCGAATTCCTCTGCAAAGTCAGGCTAATTAGGAACCTAATGCTAATTTATGTAATTATGTATATTGAATGTAGTTTGTGGTGAATAATTATAGTTTTGTGATATATTGAATTTTGGTGGACATAAGAGTGTCTTAGAATGAAAATTCTAGGGTTCTAATAATTTGATGGAAGTATTGTTTTGGCTATGATGAATAATGATAAGTAAGTCATGGTATACTAAGAAAAGGATATACATCAAAATGAAGTGATAGTCCTCCAACAACCTTCACCTTATGATTGTTATTATGGATAGAATTTCTATGTTGATATAAGTTAATTATTCTAAGTATGGTAATAATAAAGCCAAAATAAGAAAAGTTACTATGAACATATCATTATGTATTCTTTAGAAGCACCAAACAAAAAATAGAGATATGCAAAGTCAAAGCAGTCAGCAAGTGGAGTCAATAAACTACCTAAAAGGAGACATAATTAGGTGGCTGTAATTGTTAGGTCATTGCGTGGCTTTTGTGGATGGTGATTGGATACTGAAGGTAGTACCATAAAAGGGTCATTGTTGGAACTTTGTAAGGGTGAAAAAATAATCATTAATTTACATGATCTCACAATCTCATTTGAGAAATGATATATGATTCAACATAAATGCACAAGTATGTGGGTCATAAGTAATAAAGTGTACATAAGTCTATGTATTGATCTTAGAGAGATTGTGTAGGTAGTATGATCAAATAATAGTAAACTAACTACTACTCAAGTTAAATCGATATATTTAATATTCAAAAAGATACTTAGACTCTAGAATTAGCTCATATCTTTGTGCATGATGATATTTATCTTGTATTTGGTCAATGTCATGTTTGATTATTAGATAAATAGTGGAATCTTGGTACACAGGTTACCATCATCTTTGGAATGACACTACCAAGGATAATTCTTTCATATGTATCCCCATTGGTATTTCAACAATAAAGCAAGATGTTTTTCTTTGTAAGGATCATTCATATATATACTTCATTTATAAAATATGTAACTCCTATTGATAATTAGATTGGATATGCACTTATATTCTCGAACATATAATTTTTTCAATGATACAAGATAATATAGTACTATATAAGTTTGTACTTTTGGCTTCATAAGTGACATATTCATGATAATTAACATATATATTCTCATGATTCTTGCCTAAAAAACTTGACATGTTACTCGTATATTACTCAAATGTTAGTTCTTTTAAATATTACATAATAGAATGGTCTTAAATACATTCATTCTTTTGGTAATAGGTGTCAAGTGGGCTGGATGGCCCGGGCATGGCACGAGGCATGACTCAACTGAGCCGTGCTTGGCTTAGCATGGCACGGTCCAAAATCATGCCTTAACCTAAGTTGGCCTGGCCTGAGGCACATCTCATGTCATGCTGGCACATGGTTGTCATGCCTCATGTCGGGCTAAACATGGCCCACATGCTTGGCCCATTGGCACAGTTTAATAGCCCATAAGGAGAAACTTGACATGTTACGAGTTCCTTGGAATCTGGTGCTTGACCCGCCTACTTCTCGGTAATGAAAACCTTTGAAATGATCAGCATGTGGTGGGAAAGGTTTTATTAATAAACCCCAACCCACCACACAACATGTGTTTATTTTAAAGTTTTATAAATTATATCTATTAATGAATCGACAGAATGATTTTGTATATGCCCCATGACTCTAACATTATCGCATTCGGCATCGAGCCAACTAGAGCTAGCCCTGGTCGATGTTGCCATGCGATGGAGTCAAGCTGACCTTACCGTGAGCTCAGCCCGACCCCATCATGTGTCATCTAGGTTGGCTGGGGTAGTGAGTGCATCACCTTCTCGCACCATACCACATCTGCACCTGAGACCCAAGAGTTGAATGCTCATACCTAAACTCGACCCACATTTCAAACCCTAATGGCAAAAATCCAAAAAAAATTAATAATTTTTTTATATTTTCAAAACACATCCATTAAGGACATTTGATGAGTTGCCAAAAAGGTATGAACTCGTGAATAACTCTTGATTAGAATTGATTTGTTAATTTAGTAGTAAAGTATTGATGAGATGTTGGGCAATTGTGCTTCCATGGTAGTGAGATTAAGATACAGAAATAACAGAAACACAGAAAACAAGCAATATATATATCCCAATCCAGCAACCATACATGATATAATCAAAAACAAGAATCAAACACCGAAAACAATGTGGTTCACTAGTCACTCAGTATGACTAGCTACATCCACCAGAAAATACTTATGCGTTACCGATTATATTAATAGAAATGTCTTACAATATGCAGCACACAGAACAGTCACGATAAATCATGTAGAGAGAAGAGAGAGGTGATGAATAGTTCCATGGGTCCAAAAATAGCCACCCGAAAATAAAATTACAAAACATTTTATATTAAAAAAATTCTCTTGGTTCATTTAACTGGAGTGGGTCAGATCATGGGACGAGTCAGGCTCCACTCCAAAATTTTTGGCCCACGGACCGGTCAACGAGACCTTCGTTATTGTGCTACTGTTGTATTCCCGGCCTCTTAGTATTTCATTTCCTACACTTACATGAAAATATTAAAACAAAAAAAACATTTGGTTATACAAATAGATTATCAAAAACAAATTACATATACAGCATGAGATATTTTTGAGGATATATCATTGGGTAGTGCCTAATAGGTGACAATTGCCTTTTATGTTGGTATAATCTGAAACATTTTCATACAAATTTAATCTTCATTCATAAACAAGCACAATGACAACTAGGTAATTTAGATATGTCATTATGCACAATAAAATATACTAATCATAGAATCAAATAATCTGTTGTATATGTAATTTGTTTTTATTTAATAATCTGTTTGTATAACAAAATGTTTTTCTGTTTTAATATTTTCATGTAAGTGCAAGAAATGAAATATTAAAAGCTGGGGATGCAGTAGTAGCACAATAACGGAGGTCCCGCTGCCCAGTCAGAGGGCTAATTTTTGGAGCAGAACCTGACCCGTTCCTTGATCCGACCCGATGTGGTTAAATGAACTGGATGTTTATTTTTAATATAAAATGATTTGTAATTTTTTTTTCGGGTGACTATTTTTGACCCGTGGAACTGTTCATCATCCCTCTCTTTTCTCTACGTGAATTTTCACGACTGCTGTGTGCTGCATACTGTAAGACCTTTCCGTTTTGGTTTTAATCTGTAACGCATAAACGTTTTCTAGTGGATATAGCTAGTTGTACTGAGCGACTAGTGAACCACGTTATTTTCGGTGTTGATTTTCTCGTTTTTGATTCTATCATGAATGTTTGAGAACTTGCGATTATAATGCTTGTTTTTCTGTGTTCTCTGTTGTTTCTGTTTTTAATCTCACTACCGTGGAAGCGCAATTACCCAACATAATCTTACCAAAAACTTATTTTTATCTTTTCAACTAGAGCACTAGTCTACTCACTATTGGTCGATCGAACTACCTATACAATTCCTATGAGATAATATTTGGATGAAAAACTACTTTACTACTTGTACGACATATATACCTGTCAAACTATGTTGGATGACCGACTCCACCAAATGCAAGTTTGGGATTTAAACCAATGTTAAAAGTTGGGCATCATATTAAAGTTTTAACAATTTTGTCCACCTGAAGTATGAATTTTATCTTCTTAATATTGATTAATACTTGGCTAGTGGATAAAAAAGATAGTCCTAAGATTAAATGACCATATAAATCTTCCTCCAAATCAAACACAATAAAATCAACTAGAAAAATAAATTTACCAATCTTTAGCAAGATATCTTCAATATTCCAATTTGAAAATTTAATTAAATGATAAGTCAATTGAAGTGAAAAAGTAGCTAGAGTTATTTACAATGGTTTAACCTTTATACTATGGATAATGATATCAAATTCACATGTGATCCCAAGTTAGACAACATTTTTTAGAAAGTATACTCTATAATAATTTACAAACCATAAAATTTCTTGAATCTTTAGCTTTCTAGAAAGTTTATATTGGATGATAGTACTATACTTCTTGGTCATATTTATTGTTATATATGTCTAAAATTTCTTGCCCAACTAGAAAATTTACTCTTTCTAGAAAGTATACTCTATAATTCACATGTGATAGTACTATTGGATGATAGTATACTCTATAACAACATGCAACCCGGTATATGTGATAATGCTTAAAAAAATGGAATATTTACTTATAACTTTTAAAAAACAACGTACTTTGGCATTAGGATAAAAAATTTTATCATTGAAATATTCTTTCTGTTATACATGCTTCTGATCATTACTTTGGGTATTATATATCTCTTCCTCCTTATTCACTTCTTTATTTACCTCGATTGAGGGAGAGTTGGGATTTAGGTTCTATGGATGTCATAACTTTTTGGTAAAGATATCTTGTGTTGTAACTTTGGAAGATATCATAGCATCTTGTGCTGCATCATTTTGTTGTGCCATGACTTTTGTGAAAGTCATGATTTCTTTAGTCATAACATTCTATTTTGTTAATGCTCCCCTTTTGATTTATATTTTTACTTATTGACTCTCTAATTCTTTGTTTATTCTCATTGTAATGAATAGATACTATTTTGTAATTTCCTTGGTATCACCTAGTAGTCTATTTATGCTCTTCTCTTTCATTAAGATTATTAGTTGTCCCAATTAATTGTCAATGATTTTTATTATCTCATTCATATGTTCTAGCCCCATTTCAATCTATTTAATCTTGTTCTCTTTAAATTTATTTTTTTTCTTCATCATTATAAGTAAGGCTAGTATGCTCTATTCAAGTAAAAACTTTTATACTCTCTTCAGGGTGAATGTAATTAGAGCTTGATACTCCTTACATTTGAAAGCCCATAAACTTATTCCCACAACTCTTCTAACATTAACCCAAGTTCCAATATGCATTCACCTTGCATTTGAAAGCCCATAAACTTATTCCCACAACTCTTCTAACATTAACCCAAGTTCCAATATGCATTCATAGGGCTAACATGTGATTGTCTTTCATGATTTTTCAGGTCCGGATAATAGTATGTGAGTGTATTATTAATGGGTCGGATGGTATATCCATTGCTCTACAAAACATTAGCATTCTCCACTTAATATACATGGTTGAAATTTATCTTTTTGTACTATTAAAAAATAGCAACTGATTCCACACTTGTTTATTTGTTATTTTTGGATCTAAACTTTTAACAATGTGTCTCTCTTCACTTCCATATTAGTCAATATATCCAATTCTAATAATTTGGCTTACTTTCTTCAAAATACTCAATCATTTAGAGTTTGATATGAGAATGTGCTTCTTCTAGAGTCTTATTTATAATGGAACTACCTAAGGTTATATTGATTGTGCACCTAGTTATATAGCTTATCCCATTTAATGAAAGGTTGTGCTTAGATCCATAACTCAAATTCATGAAAAGGGCACCTCCTCAAAAGTTATTTGAATTGGTCTCAAGCATCATATAATACCCCATACTCATCTTAGTGAAACTAACTCATATCTCCCCTTACTTGAGAGGTGATTTGAGATGTGAAGATATTGGTAAGAAATTATTGCACAAGTTCAATATAACTCTCAATTTAACCTCAAGGTAAGTACTAGAACTAACTTTGAGCTTTTTCATTCAAAAGAAAAGGAAAGTCTCACAACCTTATAATATTCATACTGAATTCATGCATCTCCACCATCTAAGAAAATTGTGATACGACTATTCGAGTCTTTTAAATTTTCTCACTGTAGTGATGTTTTTGCAACATAATTATCAAAATCTACTTCAACTCAAAGTTTTTTGCTTTCACCAGCAGCATTTGAATCCTAGAATATATATCCATCATAGTAGCCTACTAATAATCTCCCAAGGTATTATGAGGATTAAGCTATTGGGCAGCTTGTCTTCACTAGCATAGTGATCTATGTTGCTTCATTTTTCTTTCATGAGGTCACTCTTAGCTCTCTTTTTTAGTTATGCTTTTAATGTTCTTTTAATTTTTTGGTCCAGAAGATTTGACTAAATCTTAAATACTCTACTCATGTAAGAGTGGTGGATACAAAATAAACCAAAAAATATACAAAATAAAATAAAAATATAATATAAACACTTAGCAATAATCACATCCATAAAACTAGACTTTGAATTATAATTTTGAAAGAAAAGATTATGGTAACTCAAGGTGATTAATCAAACTATAATAAAAAATCCTATTGGTGGCTAAAAAAACTTGTGATTTTGTGAGGAAAATAAAACTATCATTAATTAAGATAATTTCAAAATCTTATTAGGCAAGAATTTCTTATCCAATTTATAGTTTTGTAAGTAGGTTCATAGAAGTAACAAAGTGGATGAAAGTCTAGTTATCAATCACATAGGGATTGTGTAGCTACACAATTCCTATGGATGTAAGTCTAGTTATCAATCATCAATCATTCAATAATGAACTAACTATTGCTTGAGTTTGAATAAATATTCTTGATGTTCAAAAAGATATCCAGACTCTAGGGTTCAGTCATATCCTTGTGTATGATAATATTTATCTTATATTTGGTCAATGTAATGTTTGGTTGCTAGATAAAGATTAGATTAGTATGAAAATTTTTATGTGCCATGTTGATATACAAGGTGGTTATCATTCTTGGGCAATCACTATGCAAGATAATCTTCTCAGTTGTCCTCTTGATATTTCAATACCAAAGCCACACAATATTTTGTGCAAGAGTCATTCACACATCTATTTCTTTTTGGAAATACGTTAATTATCCTTAATGATTACTTCAAATATTTATTTCTATTATCTTACCTCTAATTTTCTTAAAGATACAAAATAATTTGAAACTAATATATTTATATTTTTGGCTTCATAAGTTTCATATTCATAATAATTGAAATATTTCTTTTCATGAATCTCACCTATGAAAGTCATACAAGAGGGAAAGACTTATAAGCAATGATAAAAATTTCTGATATATCTACCTATATATCTTCAAAATATCTCTAAATTCTAAGTATCAATATATCCATCATGACCGATATATCTATCATTGATTGGTGCTCATATACAAATACATGTGGGTATATCTTTGATATATCCAATATATCTATAAATTCCAAGTACCTATATATCTATAGAAACTGATATTTTAATCCTTACTTATAAGGCTATTACCACCATACTAGTCTTTCTCACTTACATGTGTCCCATGACATACCAGTCACCATCTACCTAAGTCGACACATTACTCAAACACTAGTGAAACTCCTAGATTTATGTTCTACTTAACTCTTTCATTACTCAAAGCCTAGTTCTTCTAGATAGTATATAATGGATTGATCTTAAATATATTTATTCTTTCAGCTTTATAAGTATTGTACTTATAAATTTTAAACTTCCTCAATTTTAGATCTTCACATATTAGATTACCTAATAGATTAAGATTATAAGACCTATCACTTTTTTTACCATACTACGTGAGTGTGTCCCATGAATTACCTATCATTATTCATCATAATTGATATGCCTAAACCTACATATTCATAAAAACCTTAAGTTTTGGTTCTTATTTTCATCCATATTCATAAACATCCAAACAACAATATAAAAAGAAATATAAATTCATATAATCATTAATTAATCACAATATGAATATATTCACAATCCCTAGATCTAAATTTAGCTAGAAATTAGGAATGAAATCTGAGAGACATCTATTTGGTTCGAGGGTTCCCAATGAATGTCCATGTAAAAATCTAAGTATACATTCAGAATTATAATTGAGGATTGCCTATGTTTGCATTTAATTTTTTCTAAATGGAAGTCAAATCATGTTTCTTAGGGTTCTTGATATGTGTGGTTCATATTCACCTCCCTTTTTTCTTCTCAGTTTTTTTTCCACCTCATTTTTTGTATTATTCTATGTGTCACTTTATACTTCAAAAATCTATGTAGTATTTTACTTTGGAAGTCATGACATAGAATTGATGTAATAAGTTTATTATCTTTTCGAATCTTTTCTAGAGAATAGATTTGATGAAGCTAGGAATGACTGTGGCAAATATCTTTACTATTTAAAACACAAAGTCATATTGTTGGAATTAGCAACAATTTTGTTCTTAGCTTTCTAAGCAAAGTATTGTAGAACAAGAATTATCATTATTAAGATAGTTACTCTCTATAAAAAAATATTGTGGGGTTAGAATTAGCCACGAATTTGGTATTGGCTTTCTAAGCTAAGTATCACAGTACTAGAATTGTCATAATTGAGATAATCACTCTCTGTAATACAAATTAAGGTGTTGGACTAGGTTGTGACTTTGGTATTTTTTCTCTAGCACACAATATTAGTGTTGGAAAGAACATAACTAGAGTAAATACTCTCTAGAATACAAACTCACAACATAAAATTATGAGTGACTTAAAACACTTGATATTTGGATCGACATCGAATAACTCTAGACTCTAGAAATTGCCACGACTACTAGTGTGATACTTGGCTACCACAATATAAAAATAATATCATGGCTATTAAGTATTTTAGAAATAGTGTGATCGTGACTTCGAGAAAATATGTAAGGTGTATTCAAGTTGTGAATTGTGATAAGGGAATTATCATGGCCCCTATTTGATTCTTTCTCATCCAAGCTTTTTCTCCACTAATTCTACCAATTTTACACAAAGTCACGAAGATTTCTTTAATATTTATCAATTACTATCAAAATAATAATATAGTAAAATCTCTCCAATAAACACTAGAATAAGTATAAAAATAATAAGATATACTCACCAAATAATCCAAAAAAGTCAATACATTGAGTTCTAAACAATCATTTATGGTGGTGATAGCTTGTGGTCGATTAAATCTTGAAAGCTAATAGAATGATTTGAGATCACATATTATATTACCCTTCATCCAACAAATAGTTATTGCATTACAATAATAGCATAGAAGAAACATGATTATACAAAATAAAGTAAATCAACCCTAGAGTCTAAGTATTTGCTCAAGATTAGCTTTATCTAGTCAACTTAAGTAGTTAGTCAAATCACTGTAACTTGATCAACCTGCTATTACCAATCACTATGCAATTGATATTTGGGCTTAAATTTATTTTATTTATTATATGGCCCATATACTAGCAGAATTCTATTAGGTGTATATAATATGCCTAATGTGCATTCAATGTAGTACCAAGAACTATCAAGTTTTTTGGCTTCATTACTAAAGCACAACTCCATAAACCATTCATTATAATTATGAATTTTAAGTTATACATTCTAAGATGCATTCATATCAATGAATATTCAATATGTCTCAATCTCATAAATTATTCATTATAAATCATATTCATCATACACAATAATATACACAAACCCTAGATCCATAAATTAGGATTTTAGAAATTATCTTGCTTGAATTCGTTCCTAATGTTTGGCTAGAATATATTTTAGTTTATGTAATAGTCTATAATCAATATGGTTAATAATAAATGATTTCTGATTTTTTAATATATTGAATATTGATATAAATGAGAACTTAGAAAGTCTAATCTAGGGTTTCAACAACCAATGGATGATTTGTATTAGTTATAGTTTCTGGTGACATATAAACCATATGACACACAAAGAAGAATGTGTGTCAATAAAAAGTGATAACCCTTTAGTCACCTTCAACTTGTGATGGCTTCCATGGGTTGAATTATTAAGTTGACATAAGTTTATTGATACAAGTATGATACTAATGAAGTTGAATGTACAATCACTATTATGACCATATCATTATGTGTTCTCTAGAAGTACTAGCCTGAGAATAAAGATATGTACATTCAAAGTAACTATCAAGAAGAGTTAATAAATTCCCTAAAAAGGGTAGGATTAGGAATTGTGGAGTACTATTTGTTAAATAAATTTGTAGCTTCAATGGATGGTAATAGGTAAACTTAAGGCACAATAATAAGGGTACCATCCAAAGCAGTGATAACAGATCATTAATTAACTTTTAAATTAGTACAAAAAGACTATCGACGCATTTTTTAATATTCATCCAATATATTTGTTTGGTTTACCACAACACCCATAAAGAAAACATTATCATATACAAAGAAAAAAGCCAATCATAGAGTTTACTTGTCTTTCTGAAACACAATCTTATCATATAATGATAAGCAATTGAATAAAATCACTAAAACTTGATCAAAAGCCAATGCCATTCCCTATGGAATTGATATCTACACTTACATTAAGTAATTTCTTAGATGATACATATACTTGTGGATTATAGTTAGGATGCATAGAATATGCTTAATGAGTTTTTGGTAGTCTTTCCATGAACCAACACGTTTTTTGGCATGATCACCAAGGTCCTAACATGGAGCAATGACATAATAGCATACATCCAAGCTAGAAAATAGAATGACTAGTTCTCCAGAAGATCTACCAATAAAAATAATTATATAAAGAAGAAGATCTAAATCAATTGTTTCTAAATGCCTAATGATGATGCATATATTTGTGGCATATACTTAGCATGCATAGAATATGCATAATGAGGTTTTGGAACTATTGCTATGAACCATCAAGTATTTGGTATGATTAGCAAGGCTCCAACATAGAGTGTGGCAGATAGCATACACCCAAGGTAGAAAATAGAATGACTAGTCCTAGAGAAGATCTACAAAAAAAAGTATATAAAAAAGATTATCTAAATCAATTGTTTCTAAATGCTCTCTTTGTATTATTGAAATCATGTTTGATCATCATCATTGATTGAATTACTACACAATGTTCAAAAAATGCGATTCCTTGGATTGGTTTATGAATTTACATTGAGGATTACTTAAATGTAACCTCTTTTACTACATGGAATTGTGATTTGTAAAATTGTTGATGTATTTTGGGTGCTAATGTATTCATATTGTAATTTTGGCAAAGATTGAGACAACACCATGGTTTATTAAATAATGTGAAAAAGCATTGTTTGAATACTAGACTCACCCAAGGGCATTGTATGGCTTTTATATGGACTCTGATAGGAAGATAAGAGCACACCATTGAGGTACTCCATATATGAACTATGATATCTAATTAATGGTTTGCCTCAAAGGAAAAAAATACTTTAATATTATTCATATTGGCTACATGAAATAATGACAGTGACTAGGTGATGAGTTTGAGAAGTGTGATTGACATCTACGAGTAAAAGTTGCATGTTTTATTGATCGACATAATTTGTTAGAATATTTTCAGTTCATTATTGGCATACATATCATATATGACATGTGATAAATATGCTAATTATGAATGTAGAATCAAAAATTAGTGGTTTGTTAATTTTTATGTAAAACAATAAAATTAACAAGGAAAAAAAAAGAACATGATAAAGATTGAAAGTTACAATTTTTAAGTCTTTATGCAATCATGTTTTAATAAGAAAAGGAAGAAGCTTGGGTGTAGCATAACAATAATGAAATAGCAACTTTCATAAGGTCAAAAAATCATATCTTAGGGTCTTTACATACAAGGTTGCAATGCCACTCTTATAAGCCATGAACCACTTTTTGAAGGTAAAAAAAAAATAACTTGTGACTCACATTTTTTGTTTCAAAATTATATTAAAAGTCATGACATATTCTTCCTAATCATGAAACAAATGGAACCCCAAGCAAGATTGGAGTCACACACCAACTATAAAGTTGCGACATTATATTCAGAGTTACAATATCATCTTTCCTGGTCTCGATACAAATTGAGCCAAAAACAAGATCGAAGTCATGACACTACCTCTTAAGTCATGGCATGAGTTGGCACATGCTCACCCAAATTTGAAGAAATACATTCAAAGATAATTCAGCCTTGACACTAGGAACCATCAAGGAGCACTTGATTAGCATCATTTAGCCATATTTGTGGTCCATTATAAGCATATATATTATATAGAATAAGTGATATATTTGTTAATAATGGACAGATTACCCAATATTAGTATTTTGCTAGGTTTTTTGAAAAATAATATATTCATCAAGAAAAAATAGGGAAAATTGGGAAGAACAGAAGTCATAACTTGGAAGTTTTTGGGCAATTGCACTTCCACAGTTGTGATTTTAAGATACAGAAGAAGAAAGAACAATAAACCCAACAAAAAAATGATATATATGTAATTCACAATTACAATCCAACCATGACAGAATCAAAAAACAAAATAGAAACTCACGAAATAACGTGGTTCACTAGTCACTCAGTACGACTAGGTGCATCCACCAGAAAATACTCATGCGTTACAAATTAAACCAAATCAAAAGTCTTACAGTATGTGCAGTGCAGAAATAATCGCGATAAATCACGCAGAAAGAGAGAGAGAAGATGAATAGTTCCAGATCACGAAAATAGTAACCCAAAAAATAAAATACAAAATATTTTATATTAAAAATTTCTTAGTTCAATTAACCGGAGTAGATCGGATCATCATACGGGTCAGACCATGCTTCAAAAATTTATTTGGCCTGATGATCAGACAGTGGGACCTCAATTATTGTGCTACTACTATATTCTCAGCCTCTTAATATTTCATTTCCTGCACTTACATGAAAATATTAAAACAAAAATATTTGGTTATACAAACAGATTATCAAAACAAACTATATACAATAATCTCCATCTTAATTTATTTTGCATATACATAGAGAGACACTCTCTATAAACAGTTAGTCCAAAAAAGACAACATCTGATTTGATATGTTCAGTAAGTTAAGATAGTGTCTTAACTTATTCAAAGTAATAAGTTTGGTAAAAATGTCAGCTAGATTATCAGAAGTTGCAATCTTCTTTGTACCCTTTTCTCAGATCAAAGTAAATAATATCGCACATTAATGTACTTTGTCCTCTTATGGTACACTTGGTCTTTTGCTAAACAAATAGCACTGAGGTTGTCATAGAAAACTATTACAACCTCTTAATGAAGACCAAGATCTTTGAGAAAACTTTTCAGTCATATCCCTTCCTTCACAGCATCGGTCAGAAACATATACTCTACTTCAAAAGAAGATAAAGTAATAGAAGATTATAGTGTGGCTTTTCAACTAACTACAGAACCACATAGAGTGAAGACATAACCAGTCATAGACTATCTACTATCAACATCTCTTGCATTGACAGAATTAGAATATTCTGCCAGCATGAGTTCAGATTCATTACCAAATATCAGACCAACATCAAAAGTCCCATTGAGGTACCTAAGTATTCTTTTAAAAGCTTTCCAATGCCCTTGACCAGGGTTTATCATAAACCTACTCACTGCACTTACTGCATGAGCAATATCAGGTCGAGTACACATCATAAGATACATGAGGATCCTGACAACACTAGAATAAGGAACTTTAGACATTTGTTCCTTATTAGATTCAGATTGGGGATAACATTTTAATGTTAGATAGAGGTTAGAAGCAAATGGTGTGGACATAGGCTTACAAGAAGTAATTCCAAATCTAGATAGAAGTTTCAGAATATATTATTTCTTTGAAAGAAACAATTTTCTTTTAATTTTATCTCTGAATATTTCTATAACCAAAATTTGCTTTGCTCCTCCAAGATCTTTCATATCAGATTTATTTCTGATAGCAATAAGCATATCATCTACATACAATAGCAAGTAGATATATGACTCATCCTTATGCCTTTTGAAATAAACACAGTAGTCATGGTCACACCTGCTGTATCCATGACTAATCATGAAACAGTCAAATCTTTTGTACCACTGACGGGGAGATTGCTTAAGTCCATAAAGGGACTTAAGAAGCTTGCACACATGGGTTTCCTTACCTTATACCTCAAAACCCTCAGGCTGGCTCATGTAAATTTCTTCATCCAGTTCTCCATTAAGAAATGCAGTTTTAACATCTAGTTACTCGAGTTCAAGGTCCTGATGTGCCACTAATGCTAGAAGCACCCTTATTGAGGTATGTCTAACTACAAGAGAGAATATCTCATTATAATTGATACCCTCTTTCTGACTGAATCCTTTTGCAACTAGATGTGCCTTAAACTTTATAGCACCAACTATAGAAACATTATTTTTCTTCTTGAAAATCTATTTGTAAGAAACTATCTTTCTCCCTTTTGATTTAGGTACAATAAGCCAAGTACCATTCTTATGAAGAGATTCAATCTCTTCATTCATGACAACTAACCATGACTCAAATTCAAGACATTTAATAGTATTCCTAAAGAAGGATGGTTCAGGAATATCAATCTCTTCGGCAACTTGTAGGGAAAACCCTACAAATTCATCAAAGCCGAATCTCAGAGGAGGACGTACATTCATCCTCCTTTGTCTATCCCTTGCAATGTGGTAGAAAATATACTCTTCAGGTGCAGGTTCAGGATCAGGTTCAGTAATAAACTTAGTATCATTTTCATGATTAACTATTGTTTGTCTAGAGACAACAAGTATCCTTCCTGGAGCTACAGATTCAAATTTTAGCTCCACCTTAAGTTCAGCTTAAGGAACATCAGGTAACTGGATAGGACAATGTACTTGTCTTAAGTTGACACTTTCATCAAAGGTGACACTCCTAGAGAGAATCAGTTTCTTTTTAGATTGTGACCAGATATGAAATCCCTTGACTCCATCACCATATCCTACAAATATTCCTTTTTTTGCTCGTGTTTCAACCTTACCATCATTTACATGATAGTAGAAAATACATCGAAATACTTTTAGATTGGAATAACTTGCATGTTTACCAGTCCACACCTCAAATGAAATTTTAAAATTAATTCTTCTATGTGATGATATGTTTATCAGATGGCATGCTATATTAACAGCTTCACCCCAAACTCATTGCCTAAGCCTGATTGAGAGAGCATACATCTAGTTCTCTCCAAAAAAGTTTAGTTTATTTTTTCAGCAATGTCATTCTGCTAAGGAGTGTCCCTAATAGTTTTGTGTCTCGATATACCTTTGTCCCTACAAAATTCCTCAAATTCAGACGAACAAAGTTTTAGACCATTATTTGTTCGTAATAGTTTAACCTTCTTTTGTGTTTTGTTTTCCACTAAGCTAACTCATTGCTTAAACATTATAAAAATCTCAGATTTATGTTTCATCATGAATACCCAGGACATCCTGGAGTAATCATCAACTAAACATAATAAAATCAAGCACCCCCGAGAGATGTGACTCTAGAAGAGCCCCAACAATCAGCATGGATATAATCCAAAATACTATTTGCATAGTGTATGGCCTTACCAAATTTAGTTCTATATTTCTTACCAAAAACACAATGATCATAGAAATTTAATTTGCTGACTCTATGACCAACAAGAAGATTAAGATCAGCAAGAATTTTCATACCTTTCTCTTTCATATGTGCTAGCCGCATATACCACATTCTGGTAAGTTTAGCTTTGTGTTAAAATGCTGATTGTCCGAATGTGATAGTAATAGCCCCTATCATTGTGGAACCTATCAGTGTGGATAACATTTAAATCTTCTGCCCCTAAAAGCACAATATCATCTCCTCGATGTACATTTAATGTTTTTTCTCTACCAATGAATGAATATCCCTGATCACCCAGAACACCAAGAGAAGTGAGATTAATTATCATCTTAGGGACATATCTCACATTTGAAAGTGAGACTATTTGGTCATCATAAGTTCTCAGTCTGACCGTGTTGATTCCAACCACCTTACATAGTTGGTTGTTCCCCACCACAGCATGGCCAGCTTTCTTCATGTCATATTTGCCGAACCACTCCAAGTGAGTGCTTATATGGAAGGAAGCCCCAGTATCCAAGATCCAAGAATCTAATCTTGTGATCATTCTGGAGGTTACCAGCACAAGGCCTTCTCCATCATCTAGATCATCAAAGGCCACAATAGCAGTAGGTGAGAAATTAGGATGACCTTGCTGTTCTAGCCTTGCTCTTTTCTTCGGGCATTCAGTTTTCCAATGCCCTTTCTGATTATAGTAGTGACAAATGTCACCCTTTTTTGACCTCTTCTGAAAATTATTTCTCTTCTTCTTGAATGGAATAGGTTGTGGCCTTCTGTTTGTCACCACCAATCCATCAGAATGTTGTTCAAGTCATTCAACCATAGCCTTTTGCCTCATCTCTCTGGAGTGTAGGGCAGACCGAATATCCTCTAGCGTAATCTTTTCCTTTCCCACTATGAGAGATTCGACAAAATTCTCATAGGAAGGAGGAAGAGAGACTAAGAGTAGAAATGTTGCATCCTCATCTTTCACCTTAGCATCCACATGTTTAAGGTCCATGATGATGCTGTTTAAATTATCCAGATACTTCTTCAAAGAGGTTCCCTCTTGCATCCTTAGTGTAATCAGTCTCCTCTTCAACAGAAGCTTGTTCATCAGTGATTTAGTCATATACAATGACTCAAGCTTAAGCCACAGTCCTGTAGCAGATTCCTCATCTGCTACCTCAGCAATGACTCCATTCGACAAGCTTAACAGAATAGTGGAGTGAACCTTTTCTTCACGTCTCTATGCCTTTGCCTCTTTTATTCCAAGAGCAACAGTAGTGTGAGGACCGAAACCTTGAACAAGAGGACTTCAGATATTAAAATTCTTCAAATGCACCCGCATTTTGATCTGCCACATACTAAACCCATTTATGTCATTCTCGATCGTGGTGTTTAGGGTTCCATCCATTTCAACAGAATATCATTTGTACAAAAAAATCACAAAAAATCCAATAGTGCAATTGCTCGAAAAACTCTGAAACCCGCTATGATACTAATTGTTGGGAAACTGTGCTTCCACAGTTGTGATTTTAAGATATAGAAGAAGACAGAACAATAAAAACAACAACAAATAATATATATGCAATCAACAATCACAATCTAACTATGGCAGAATCAAAAAATAAAATAGAAATGCACTAAATAATGTGGTCCACTAGTCACTTAGTACGACTAGCTACATCCACCAGAAAATGCTTATGTATTACATATTAAACCAAATCATAAGTCTTACAGTATGTGCAACATAGAAATAGTCATGATAAATCATGCAGAGAGAGAGAGAGAAGATGAATAGTTCCAGATTGTGAAAATAGTAACCCAAAAAAATAAAATACAAAATATTTTATATTAAAACTTTCTTCGTTCAATTAATCGAAGTGTGTCGGATCATTGGACGGGTCAGGCTCTGCAGCAAAATTTTCTTCGGCCCACTGACCAAACAGCGAGACCTCTATTATCGTGCTTCTGATGCATTTCATACCTCTTAATATTTTCTTTCCTACACTTACATGAAAATATTAAAATAGAAATATTTAGTTATACAAACAGATTATCAAACCACACTATATACAACATAAGTCCTAGTCGAGATTGCACCATATGGAGAGAAGGTAGAAGCTAAACTATAGTGGAACAATATCAAAGTCATGATAGTCACAAGGTCATGACATCATACTTCAAGGTCATGATATTTAATATCATGACATTCAAGGTTGCATAACAATACTTCAAGATAGCAACATTATATTTAGCATGGTGACATCATCTTTTCTTGGTTGTATGCGAATGAATCTAATAAATAAGATTGGAGTCGTGACACCAACTATTATGTCTTGAGATGATTTGGTACAAGGATGCACCTGAAATTTCAAAGAAACCCATTTGAAGTTATTTTTAGGTTGACAATAATTTAATCTTGACACACGAAACCAAAAAGGAGCACTATAAATAGAAAGTCTATGAACCAAAACATGAGCCAAAACTAAGAAATGAGCTGAGGAGCCCAAAGCATGTAATAGAAAGCAAAATACGGCTTGACACTTAAAAACATGCAGCTATAATAGAAAATGTAGCTGATGGTAGCCAAACCTAAGCTAAGCATAGAATGATAGTCCTAGAGAGCTTAGTGACCAGCTTATCGCTACAAGGAGGAAGATCAACTTCATTGTCTAATTGTCTTCTTCTCTTCTTAAATAGTTTAAAAATGAAAATGGAACTTTAACATCAAATAGATTATTTTCTAATGCTAGGCTAAGAATTTTATCTCGGTTTGGTTTTAGATTTAGGTATTAGTGTGAAGTTTAATTAGACAATGTAGTTGTTCAAATCAAACACAATAAATCATTCCACGTGAGATCAATATATAAACTTTTTGAGTTCACTTTATTACTTGTTAGACTTGTATATTTGTGAAAATATTAGTATATTGAAAAATGCCTAACAAGTTTTTAGTACTATTTTGGAGAATGGTATTAGCTTGATTGATTGATATCTTGACAAAAGAAAGTCTTGCTACATTAATCAATTTTTTTTTTATTTTTTTTTTTTAGTTAGTTTATATTGATGGATGATATTTCAAAAAATATTTATAGAGGACTAACTATGTGAAAACCCCATTACAAGGTGAGCACAAGCCTCTGTCATGCAATATAAGTTTCTAATGATATTTTAAAAATACCTTCTAGAGGACTAACTTTAGGGACAATCATTTCAAGGCAAGCACAAGCCTTTGTGAGGTAGAAAGTTTTTAATTTTGGAGAGGCGTATTATCCCAAACACTATGAGAACCAACTATTTGAAGGTGGCCATAATGTGCCAAACTATTATGAATTTTGATGGACAAATGTGGATTTTTTTTGGAATTTCTAGTTTTCAAAGTCAAGAATGGTCAAGTCCCAACTATGAAAAACAAATGAGGCAACCATCCTTTAAAGAGAAAATTCATGATCTCTTAATTGAGATATAGAAAATGATTGATGCCCAAGAAAACTTGTTGGACAAGCTGGAAGTCAAGATCACTGACATTGAATCCTCGATGAAGAATATGACAAATAAACTTGAGTAGCGGACCCTTGTCATAAAGAAGGAATATTCAAGGAGACTCCCAAGTGACCTAGAATATGAGGATGATGATATATGTGATATTCACATTTTGACTTTGAATTTAGAAAAAAAAACCTCTAGCCTTGACACTTGAGGAAAAATCTCCAGCCCTGATAGTTGAGGAGTAACCTATAGAAATGATAGTTTATAAGGCTTGGGATAAGCTTGGTATAGTAGAAGAACTTCTATTATAGAAAAAGTAAGTTGAGACCAAAAATAAGCTTTCCATAGAGCAAAAAAATTTTGAACTATAATGGTTGAAAAAAAATCTTTAGCCTTGATAGTTTTTGTGGAGAAACCTCCAACTTTGAATGTTTCTGAAAAAACTTCAGTCCTCAATTATATCCACGCCAAAAAATTGGTATTGATAGTTATATCAAACATTATGGAGATGGAGAAACTAATCCTTGTACTTTTCAAGTCCAATAAAGAAGTATGAGCCATGAT
This sequence comes from Sapria himalayana, assembly GCA_029783825.1. Taxonomy (NCBI): domain Eukaryota; kingdom Viridiplantae; phylum Streptophyta; class Magnoliopsida; order Malpighiales; family Rafflesiaceae; genus Sapria; species Sapria himalayana. The sequence continues at coordinate 472,999 of JAREIK010000377.1, forward strand.
AAATAAAAGGCCAATCAGATTTCTCCATAGAATATAATGGCTTGATGGTTTCTTGAGTCATGATGAATTTTCGTCAGCCTAGAAATAACTTTGAAAGGGTTTTTTTAATTTTGAGTGTGTGTTTGTGTTACTCATGTCATGTTAATAATTTGTGTCACAACTTTGATCTTGTTTGTTGGAACAATTTGTGTCATGACCAAAAAAGATGATGTTGCGACTTTAAACATATTGCTGATCAACACGTATGAAAGTCAAGACTTATTTGGCTTATGTTTAGAAAGTGCTTCATGGCTTATAGGATGGTTTCACGACCTTGAATGTTGCAACCTTGAAGTATATGTCTTGACCTTGAAGTATGGTGTCGTGAGCTTGAAGCTTGATGTCGTGACTTTGAAGTATGGTATTGTGACCTTGAATGTCATAACCTTGAAGTATGTTATTGTAACATTGTGACTATCATGACTTTGATCTTGTTTTGTTGTATCTAAGCTTCTGCCTTCTCTTCATTGAACGTAGACGTGACCAAGACTTCTGAGTCAAGATTTTTATTCTTCATCAAATTTTCTTCCTTTCCTTGCTAGGTTCATTGCATACATAAAATTCAACTAAATATTAATATTGAGGAATCTATTTATAAATTTCATATATAACACATATTTTGTATGATATACATGTCAATAATAAATTAAAATATACACACAAATGATGCTAATCAGCACACTCAAACATAGAGTTTTGTTTATCCCCATGGAAGGAAAAATAAAATAAAATGATGTTCACTATTAAAAATAATTAGTAGAATTTTAGTTTCTATCATAAATAAAAAATAATCTCACAACTGAGTGATAGTTTTGACTAAGAATGAATGTATTGATGTGTGAGATGCTATCATGATTAAAATTTATAGTTCTGACTAAATAATTGTATAGCAACAGAGTATTGATGTCACGACTAAAGAGATAATGTCATATAGCCTTGAAAATAATGTCATGACTTAGAAATATTGTCACAACCAAGTGAATTATTGTCAAAACTTAGAAATGTTGTCCTGACCAAAAAGGAAATGTCTCACACCTAAAAATGATGTCAATCTAGAAATGATGAGACAACTTAGAAATGTTGTTGCAATCGAAAGGAACTGACATGACTATGATGGTGGTTTTGATTGAGAATAAATGTGGTGATGTCTGAAATGTCATCATGACTGAAAGATAAGGTTGCGACTAAAAATTATATTGACATGGAGCAATGATGTCACAACCAAAAAGATAAGTCATGATTTCGTGACCTATTGTCACAGCATAAAAATGTAGATACAATCAAGTAAAAATATCATGACCTTGAAAATGTCATCAATACCTAGAGATGATGTTACAACTTAGAAATGTTGTCATGATTTCATGAATCATTTTCATGACTTATAAACATTATCATGGCTTATAAACATTTTTATGATCGAAAGGAACTATCACGACTCTAAAAATGATGTCGTAACCTATAAATTATGTTACCGCAGAAAGATAATTTGTGACTATGAAGAAATAGTGCTTGGGCTACCTCCCAAGAAGTATTGAGTTCAACATCATTAGCTTGATATTTTTTCTAACTATATAATCCAAGTTTGAGGAATGCTTTCATATCGTATTTTCTACATTTCATATGGTAGATATTAAAGAGATTGAAAACCCAATTTTTTTTGGATTTTGATTTTTTTAAAAAAATACGGTAGAATTTTTAAGGCTGTTGGATTCTGCCTCATTTTTATTGGGGGCAAAATCAAATGGCTGATATTTGAATTTTTTTTAGATTCGACAGTTTAACTGACCTAGATTATCATAGGTTCCAGAAGCTTGGACTTATTGAACCATCAGGCTAGGGCTGGGCTGGGAAAAAAGACCGATGGGTCAGGTTGGCTAATGGGACCGACAAATTCAGATCTATCGAGCTCGAGGTCGGGCATCAAGGTGGGATGGGGTCGGGGCACAGTCCAGGTAGTGCTGAAATCACATGCTTACGGGCCCTTGTACAGAGTCGTGCCTGGCCTAGCACATGGCCTGGTAGACCTAGCTATAGCACGGCCGAGTCGGGGCATGCCTCAAGCCAGCCCGGGCTACTCGGCCCTTTTGACACCTCTAGAAATAACATGAAATCTAAGATGAAATGTCATGATATGTGAATATCATCATGACTAAATGATATTAAGTGGCTTCCATCAAATGATGTTGAGACCAAGCAGATACTTTCATGATTGAAATGTAACATAGTGAATAAGAAAGAAATATCATGACATGTAAAAATATCATAGTGACTAAAATATGAAGTCATGATTAAGTAATTATGTCATGACCGAGAATTAGTGTCTCAACACATTAAAGTGAGGTGGTGATACAATCTCAATCATATGTTGTATCATGACCTCACTAGTGTAGTTACTACCTTCCGACTTTTCTCCTTTTTATCTATTTTCTTCAATCTTTTCTTCTTTTTATTTTTTTCTCTTTTTCATTTTCTATGTGTTTTCTCTCTCTATTTCTTTTTCTTGTCTCTCTCTCTCTCTGTTTCCTTTTCTTGTGTTTCTCTCTCTCTTCGCTCTCTCTCCCTCTCTCTCTCTCTCTCCCTCTCTCTCACTCTCTCTCCCTCTCTCGCCCTCTCTCTCCCTCTCTCTCTCTCTCTCTCTTTGTCTATTCGTTTTCTCATTTCTGGTATCAAGCCATCCAGAGTTATCTTTAGCATACTTGTCATGACTTCAAGAATGATGTCGTCATGGCTAGTGAACGTCACGACTTGTGGATTTTTTTGGATATTGAAAAGATAAAAAAAATTGGATTTTTTTTGATTTTTTTTAAATTGTAGAATAATTTTTAAGGTCGTTGGGTTCTGCCTCCTTGCCATTGGGGGTGAAATCAAACGGCTGATATTTAAATTTTTTTTGGATTGTTTTGGTTGGTACTATAGTTGAACCGACCCAAATAGTCATAGGTTCTAGAAGCTTCCTATTTTGCTCAGGCTAGGGCTGGGGAAAAAAGACCAACGGGTCAAGTCAGCTTACGGGACTGTCAAAATTTTGGATGAGTTGGGCTCGATATCAGGGCTTCGGGCTCGGGCTTTGGGGTGAGGTGGGAATTCAGGTCATGCCGAAATCGCATGCCCACTAGCCCTCATATCGGGCCATACCTGGCCTAACACATGGCCCAGTAGACCTAGGCATGGCACGACACAAGTTGTGCCTCGGGCTTGCCCGAAATGCTCGGCCTGTTTGACACCTCTAGAAATGCATTAAATCTAAGATGAAATGCCATGATATGTGAATATCATTGTGACTAAGATATTAAGTGGCTTCCATCAAATGATGTTGAGACCAAGTAGATACTATCATGACTAAGAAGTAACATAGTGAACAAGAAGGAAACACCATGACTTGTGAAATATCATAGTGACTAAAAGATGAAGTCATGATTGAGTAGTTATGTCATGACCAAGATTTAGTGTCTCACCACATTAAAGTGAGGTGGTGACACAATCTTAATCATGTCAAGTTGTGGTTGTGTCATGACCTCATTGGTGTGGTTATTACCTTGCTTTTTTTATCTATTTTTTTCTATCTTTTTTTTTTTTATTTTTTTCTCTATTTCATTTTCTATGCATTTTTTTCTCTCTCTATTTCTTTTTCTCGTGTCTATCTCTCTCTCTCTCTCTCTTAGTTTCTTTTCCTTGTGTTTCTCTCTATCTCTCTCTCTCTCTCTCTCTCTTTGTTTTCTCATTTCTTCTATCAAGCCATCCAGAGTTGTCATTAGCATACATGTCGCGACTTCAAGAATGATGTCGCCATGGCTAGTGAACATCGCAACTTGTGGAATTGATGTCATCTAGGCTTGTGATGGTGACAACTTTAGAAATGGCATCATTTTGGCTAGTGATCAACGAAACATCAAAATTTATGTCATTGATTTAATCTCATTATCATGACATTTGAATGTTAAGACTTCATAATTGACTTCGTTAACTTCATGACTAGTAGCTAACTCTTCCTCTTTATACTTTACACTTTTCAACATTTTCACAATCTTGCTTTGAAGAAAAATTAAAGGGTGGTGTATAGATGGGTGGGTTGTTAGGAAAACTCAAGATTAAGGTGAGTGCTACAAAAATTCCCTCAAACTTATTTTTTAGAAGTTTCTTGACTCCCGGACAAGCACAAAAAACACTAATGATAACTAAAAAATGCAAGTAAAAAAATGAATAAAATCCTTATTTGGCATGAGTTATCTCCCAAAAAATATTGTATTTTTGAAGTTCAGTTAGGCTCTTTGAATAAGTCAAAGAGCTTCGTATTGGATTTTCATCCATCATGGCCAAAACTTCCTTATTATTCTTCAAGAGTACAAAGGTGAGTTTCTCTACCTACACAATGTTCAATATTGGTGTCAATGCCAATTTATTTGTGGACAAATAATTTTGGGCTGAAGGTTTTTCTGCAACTTTCTGGGTTGGAGGTTTGCCCTAAAACTTGATCAAGGCTAGAGGTTTTTCTCGGCTATCAAGACTAGAGGTTTTTTTTTTCTATGTCAAGCATATTCTCAGCTTCAACTTTAGTTTCTTTAATAGAGAGTCATTCTATATAACAAGCTTATTCTTGGCCTCATAAACCATCATGTCTAGATGTTTCTCCTCAATATTCAAAGTCAAAATGTCAACATCACAAATATCTTCATCCTCATCTTCTAGGTCACTTGGAAGATTCCTTTAAAATTCTTCCTTTATGTCAGGGTCCATTGCTCAAGTTGATTTCTCACATTCTTCAATGAGGATTCAATTTTGGTGATCTTGACTTTCAAATTATCCATCTGATTTTCTGTGGCAATCAGAGGGCGAGGATGTTCTCCTCAAAGAGTGGTTTCTTTCCTTATTCATCATATTTGGGACTTGACCATTCATAATTATAAAATTAGGATTTCCATAAGAAAAATTAGCATGTGTTCTCCCACTTAAATCTTAATAACTTGGAATGTTATGGTTGGGTTTAAAGAATTAGCTTTCATAGTGGTTGGGATAATATGTCTCTCCAAAATTAGAAACTTATTTGCTCAAAAATGGCTTGGCATGCCTTGCAATGATTTTACCAAAAGTTAGTCCTATATAAAAAATTTATGAAATATCATCCATCAAAATATACTAACAAACAAAAACAAATAAAATAAAAATAAAGAAGAAAAATGTTTTTTTTGCTTAAAGTAGCAATACTTTATTTCGTCAAAATATTGATCAATCAAACCATTACCATTTCTCAACAATGGCAACAAAAACTTGTTAGACATTTTGCAATGCACTAAAATTATCACATGTATATGCGCATATTGAGTAATAAATTAGACTCAAAAATGTTTGATATCAATCCCATGGGAATGAAATATTGTACTTGATTGAATAATTATCTTGACTATTGGAGCTACTCACTAATTAAGTTCATAATAAAATCAATTGAGTTTGGATATAGCATATAAAATAAGTGCAACTGTATGCATTTTGGTAGCTTGAAACTCATAATAGTACTCTGGAGTTTACTAAAGTGATGGATCTAGGGTTGGTTACTTTATTATGTATGAGGGATTCCTGTACCTTGGGTTCATATATTGAAGTTTATGGAGTATTAATTTAAATGGTGATATAATGCATATATCCTCTACTTGAACATATCGGTCACATGTTTCATAATTATCTCCAAGTAATTGGCACATTGTCACCTTTTGTTTCTTGTAGGCCAATAAAGATAATACAAAGCACTCATCCCCTTGAGGTGAGCAGCTCCATGGATGTACATTTCATAAGTTGGTGGTCAAAGGGTGGTAAAATATATGTGACCTTTGTTGCAACTTTATTACACTACCTATTTTATCAGCTAGGTGATGTCCCAAAAACTCATTAAGTAGAGTGTCTCAGTGATAGAGATCAACAAGTGCATTGGTAATACAAGTAGTATGTATACTACTTGAGATTATATTGATCTCATATGGATTATATCGATATTTTAGTTTTTCAACAAAGAGACAGCCCATTTTTAGTAAAATTAATATTTATATTATTAGAAAATTTTATGTCGACTATTTATTCATTTAATCTATGTGATCATATTTTAGTTGCTTGACTTATATTATGTTGGACATAGAATAAAAATTGTGGTGTTGTTTAATGACTCCTTATCCCAGCGGAAAACATGGTGGTAGTCTCCATAGAGCTCATTCCAATTGTGGTCACCTCGTAGATATTCTCTTAATACATCACTACCGAGATAATAATTTATTTATGCTTAAGAGTCATTCACATTCTAATACCTTTTAGGAAACTTTATCAACTATCCTTGATGGTTAGTTCATATGCATACAATTATTTTCCAGACTCAAATATCATAAAAACTAAAGATTGATATGGTTTGTAAGCATTTGCACTTTTATTTCTTAAGTTCCATACTTATACAATTAATATATACTTTCCTCAAGTTTCACCAATAGGAATCATACAAATAAAAGTAACTCATAAAAGCTATTACCACCTCACAAGTCACAACATACTCAAGCATATCTCGAGGACTATCTATCATCATCCTCCTTGGTGATGTTGTAAGTCACACACTAAATATAAACCCTTTGAAAAAAATGTTTTATATAGGATCCATCCTAATCAAAAATCAATTCTTTTAAGATGTGTATAATGAATTTGTATATACAAGCATTATCACTTTTAGCTTTATAAGTGTCATACTCGTGATAATTAACATACTCAAATATTAGGTTTTAATATATAGATTTATCTTATGCATCATAATTAGAAAGACTATTACTTCTTTTCTATCATATTCATAAGTGATCCTCATGATTTTTCTATCACTATCTACCTTCAAAATCTCGAATAATCTTACAAATAGTTCAAACTCTAGTTCAAGTTATATTTAATTATCGTCCATCGATATCCATAACATAAAAGAAATCAAATATAATTATTCATTAATTAAAAACCAAAGTCACATCATATATTTAAAATTTTCATAAATCCTTGACTTTTGTTTTTTTGGTATAAAGTTCAGAATTCGCCCTAGAAAATGGGGGTCTGAGTTCCACACCCCCACATTCTAGAGACTAGTATTAATCTTGCCTCCCATGGTTATTTGTGGAATCCTCAAAAAGTATGAAATTCACCCATAGAGTTTGATAGTTATCATGGCTTTTCTTGTTGTATGAGGGATAAGAAGAAGAAAATGAGAGATTTCTTAGAATATCTTTATCTTACACATTTATACTTAGTTGATCTTACATTACTCTAAGTAAGAAGTTATTGCTTTCAAAAGGATCGTCATCTCTTCAACTTGTGATTATGACTCTAGATAATGGTCAAGACTCTAGATAATGGTCATGACTCTTGTGTACATCATAATCTCTTTTTAATACAAAGTCTAGGTATTGATAATGATAATGACTTAAGCCTAATGGCTATATAACACAAAGGCACAATACTCTGAACACTACAAGAAAAATCCCAAATAGCTAGGAAAATTTTCCAATCTATATGAGCTTTTTCCGTCACTAAAATATAATAATGATAGATTAATGATGGAAATTATCTCAAGCTAAGGTGCTCATCACAAAATATTAACGAGGAAAAAATTCCCTAGCAAATTTTTAACGATGGAAAATTCCCTAACTAATTATATTTTTTTCCCTTGCTATTTTTAATCATAATTAAGAATAAAAATAATAATTTTTGACTGAATATGCACAATAACATCCCTATATAAATTAGTGAGGGAAAAATCCATAGCTATTTTCATTCCAAATCAATTTTCACAATTTTGTTTTTTTACCAAAAATTTGATTACATATTTTTAATATTTCATATTAAAGTTAATAAAAGCATATACTATAAACTATTTTTTATAATTAACAAAAACCAAAAACAATTCAGAAATAATTATGATACAAAAGTTACATGGTTAAAATAAAAACATAACATAGGTATATAATCATTTAAAACTAAATCATCATCTTCATCATTAGCATGTGCATTTGTGCATGGCTTTCCTACATGGGTACTCTATTAGAACTTGGTGTGCTATTTGTCTCATCTAGGCCGCTAACTGTGACTCCATATAGGTCATCTGCTATTGCATTGCATTTTTCACTTCTTTTCATCTCATCATTTACTTCTTTTATTTCCTGCATATACATCAATTCAAACTTAAATGATATGAAGGATGACAACTTATTAATTTAGCAAAAATTATTGATATGAACATCACTTGTATAGCATTTACCAATATGCATGATGAATAATGAATGAGAGAATTATAGAGTTTTTTGGCACATATATAGCATTTACCAATCATTGTGTATAATTTCATCCATAAAACAAATATTGGCACATGCGATAATATTGACTCTAACTGATATGTCTTTTCTTCCTACAATATCAACATTATATAAATAATATTTTGTATTTACATATTCATAACATAACAAAATTCTCCTAATTGACACCAAGAGTGGACTAGTGTATTTACAAATATACACCAAAATTTTTGTCAACTTTTTTAGCTTCTCCTCCTTTCACACTATTGTGTATGGCTAGTGTGTTCAGTATGAGTTAAGATTTAGTACAGAGCAAGGAGAAAAAATTGCTGATTTATGCACCTCTCAATTGAAATGAAACAACTAGTGATACCAAGGGCACAATGGGCACCTTCATTTTTTCCAAAAAAAAAAATTAGTTACATCACACCTAGCACCAAGGGCAGTGAACACATGCACTATGCTATTTTAGTGCACATGTAAACTATGTTGTTATAGAGTACATGTTCTATCTCTAAAAATATTCAATAACACTCAAAAAAAATAAAGGAATTTGTAGATTATCTGATGGATCAATAGCAGCAAAAAAAACATAACTAACCTCCAAATTTTCTATAATGGTAGAAACATGTAGATGGCTATGAAGCCATTTTCTAGTTGTCATGTGCTCTGAATGGATGATTTACCCTCTTTTGATTAAATCCCCTTGCTTTAAATTTGTCGGTGACAGTTCAGGCCTAACAATCTAGAAAGGAAATCTCACTTCATATATACATGTATATGTATATGTCTGTATTTATATATATACATATCCATGCATACGTATGTATATATTCCTACCTATATATGTGTGTGTGGAATGACTATTAAGACATTTATAGTGCTCATGTATATATGTATGCATGTATGTTCATGTGTATCTATCGATTTGTAGATGCGCATATGTATATATGATATGTCAACAAAAAAACACACACATATATACACATATGTGTCTTGGTGAATATAAATGTATTTATCTATGCATGTACAAACACATATATGTGCTATGTACAAGTGCATGTATGTCCGTATACATGAACATATGCATGTGTGTTGGGTGTTGTGATATCTACAAAATAGTAATAAAATAGTATTGTAAGTAGTACAAACAAGTTTAAGAAATCAACAAAATAAAAGTAAGCATCTACAAACATCATCATCAATAGCAAAGCTTAGTTTCAATATTAATGGCAACAACTATATAAATTTGATGAAACTCAATTTCTTGTTATTGCTCATTATGTATCTTCAAAATTTTATTTTGTAGATTCCCACATGATGACTATAAATAAGATATTGAGAAATAATCTATAATCAAAAAGAAATAAAACACCAAAATTATTTCTCTACATTGTCTCCCTTATTCTTTATCCATCTACAGCCCTAATTTAGCATTGTTAAATGTATACTTAAGATGAGCCGCTCTTACTCATAATCTTGAATTTGACATTGCAATTTCTAGACTGATTCTAGATGAAAATCTCTATATTACCTTCAAACCAATATCTAGGATGAATACTTATTGAAAGAATTATGAAGTTTTGTAGCATATATATAGTATTTACCAATCATTTTGCAAAATAGCATACATAAAAAAAATATTGTATTTTCAATAGATTATTTTAGAACATGGAAGAAATAAAATAATTACCTAGTAGCTATTGGAAACATCAACCAAAGAAAATCCAGTAATAGATTGCTTACCACTGTCAGAGCCATATGGCACATCGTGAGAATGAAGCTTGTATGTCATCTAGGCACTAGAGAGTCCATCTGGGCACTGGAGCAACATGTCACGGACTTAGTCTTTTTGCCAAGTTCCCATGTGGCACCTAGACAACATAACCTTTAGATGTTGTTAAGTAAGCTTTACTTTCGCCTTGCTTGTTATGCTTGGCGTCTACCCACTCCTTGGAAACAAAGAGAATTTGAGAGAACACTTGAAATTAAAAAAAATACTTTATTGAATAATAAAATCTTACAAGAAACTTTCAACTTAGTGGTTTACAAATGAGACCACCTCCTCCTTAAATACATGCATAGGGAAGGGTCTAGAACTTTTGAAGGTTCTCTATAAGTCTAGAGAATAATAGACTAATCAAGGATAATCTCCTTCCTTCCATACAAGTGTGGACTTCTTCGGAATCTTCTAGAATATTTTGCATTCTTTGAGTGAGCATATGACATTCTCTCCCACCAATATTGTAGGTGCCCTCGTCAATTTTTCTGCCTAGAACTACTCGATCTATTTTTGAAACTACAACAAATTATTAGCTAGCTCCCAACTAGCTCCACTTGTTGGTAGTCCCCTTTATTTTACTAAGTATTTCATGTTGGGTCGAAAGTTGATCTTCCTTAAGTCTCGATCCACCATGATGTGGTCAACATCTTTATCATAGGTCACTACTACCATGGGCGCCCTCATAGAGACTCCTCGGCCTGGATCTTCCTTATCTTTATAATAAGGCTTTAGATTACTAACATGGAAGATATGATGAATCTTCAACCTTGGTGGTACCTCAACTTTATAAGATACCTTACCAACTCATCCAAATATAGGAAAGGGGTCTTCATACTTTCTCACAAGTGCCTTGTGCACCTTTCGAAGGGACTTGAATTGTTACAGTAGAAGGTTGACATGCACTAAGTCTCAGACTTGAAATTCTACATCTCTTCTTTACTTTTCAGCCCATTTCATCATCTTCTTAGCATTCTTTCTTAAGAATGAGCGTGCTATATCAGCTTGCTCGTGCCATCTCTTAGTAAATTTATAGGCAGCTAGACTCCTCCCTATGTATCCTATAGCTAGGGTGTGAGGAGTCATAGGTTGCTGCCCCATGACTATCTCGAATGGACTCCTCCTAATTGTCTCACTTCTCTGTAGATTGCAGAAGAACTGAGACACATCTAGTAATTTGGCCCAGTCAGTCTGATTGGTACTCACAAAGTGCCTCAAGTACAACTCTAGTAATGCATTCACCCATTCTGTATGCCCATCCGTCTGAGGATGAAAGCTAGTAGAGAAATGAAGTTCTGTGCCCATGAGTTTGAAGAGTTCCATCCAAAACTTTTTAGTAAAGCATGGGTCCTGATCACTAATGATAACCTTTGATAGCCCCCAATACTTTATTATGTTCTTGAGGAATAGCTTGGTCATCTCTTCTACTGGGCAATCTTTAGGGGCTGCTATGAATGTAGCATACTTTAAAAATTGATTCACTACCACTATGATAGATCCATTTCCCTTAGACTTGGGTAAGCCAATAATGAAGTCCATAGTGACACTTTCTCAAGGTTGCTCTGCTATATGTAGTGACTCTAGCAGTCCCGTGGAAAAATGTTGCTCTACTTTATCTTGTTGACACATAAGACAAATCTTCACTTAAGTCCCCACATCATTCCTTTTTCATGGCCAGTAATAGACAAACTCTAGTAGTGCCCTTGTGCGTTGTTTCCCTGGGTGTCCAGCTCATTTGGAGTGATGACACTCCTTGATAAGATTCCTTCTAATACTTTCCCACTTTGGCACATAGAGTCGCTTTCCTTTTGTGTAGAGAAAATCATTCTCTACCCAAAACTACCTAGTCTTTCCCTCGTGAGCCAATGTAATGATACGTTTGGTCTTTGCATCATGGATGCTAGCTCTGCTTTGTGACTCAAGGCATCATATACATGATTGGCTATGCCTGGCTTATACTCTAACATGTAGTGAAACTCTGCCAGAATGTCTTGCCAGTGTGCTTGCTTGGGACTTAGTTTCTTCTGGGTCTGGAAATAGCTAGTAACAACATTATCTGTCTTCACTATAAAGTGTGATCCTAACAAATAGTGTCTCCACGTCTGCAAGCAATGGATGATTACCATCATCTCCTTCTATTGGATCGTGTACCACATCTCTATGTCATTGAGCTTGTAGCTTTCAAAAGCTATGGGGCATTTCTCATGCATAAAAACCTCTCCAAAGGCAAAGTCAGAAGCATCACTGTGTACCTCGAACACCTTGCTGTGGTCAGGTAGTGCCAATATCGGCTCTTTCATTAGAGCATTCTTCAAGTCTACAAAGGATTGCTGGCATTTTTAATCCCATGTCCATGCTTTACCATTCTTGAGAATGTCTGTTAATTGAGATGCTTTTGCTGAGTATCCCTTGATGAACCGCTGATAGTAGTTAACTAGGCCCAAGAAAGACCTTAGTTTTGGCACCTTAGTAGGGGGATCCCATTCCTGAATAGCTTTGATCTTGCTTTCAACCATCATGAGCTTGTCACCCTTGATGTGGTGCCCCAAGAAACCCACCTCCTCAAGGGAAAAGGAACATTTCTCATTCTTCACATATAACTCGTTTTGCCTTAGTAGACAGAATACCTTCCTTAGATGATTAACAAGTTCTTCCAATGTGTTTCTATATATAACAATATCATCTAGATATACCACCACAAATTTATCCAAAAAGGATGAAATATCTTGTTCATCAAAGTGCAAAATGTAGCATGTGTATTAGTAAGACCAAAGCGTATCACTAGGAACTCATAAGTGCCATACTTTGTTACACATGTGGTCTTTGCCTCATCTCCTTCAGCTATCCTTACTTGGTAGTTCCCCGATCGAAGGTCTAACTTAGTGAAGTACCGTGCTTTACCAAGTTAGTCAAATAAATCAGTAATAAGAGGAATGGGATACTTGTTTTTGACCATTACCTTATTGAGCACCTTGTAATCGATGAACATCCGTAGTGACCCATCATGCTTCTTTTGGAATAAAATCGGCACACCATATGAAGCCTTAGATGGTTCGATGAATCTGGCATCTAATAATTTCTTTAGCTGTCTTCTTAATTTCTCCAATAATGGGGGTGCCATCTTGCAGGACCCCATGGCAAGGAATTTTGCTCCTAGCTCCAACTCGATCTAGTGATCTTCCTCACTCCTGGGTGGGAGCCTTTTGGGTAGCTTCGATGGTATTATATCTTTGAATTTGTCTACCACCTTCATGACTTCCATGGATATAGAATTTCCAATAGGGTCACTAGGGTCTTCCTTAAAGGTCGCCAAGTAGGTTACCTCATTCTTTTTCAACCCCTTCTCCAATTGCATAGCCGACAGCATAAGCATTTTAACTTTACCATTAATGATGGTGGGAACCATGCATGGAGCCCCCTCTTCTAAGATAGCCATCGAACATAGAGAATGTATAGACACAGCTTTTACATAGTGAAGGAAATCCATCCCGATCACTATCTGGAAATCATCCATGGGTACCACCGTGAAGTTGACCATGCCTTCCCAAGGTCCAATCCTCATGGTCACCCCGTGAATTATTCCATGTGATGGCTTGGCAATGGAGTTTACTACCTTGAACTATTCTATTTCATTAGATGTTGGGAGATTGAGTCTCCTTGCCTCCTCCATTTAGATAAAGTTATGTTTGGCACCAGTATCTATCATGGCATTAGTAGGCATCCCATTCACCTTGGCCTCCACGTATATGTGTCCTCTACCTTGAGGCTTCTCCTTAGCTTGCTTGATCTTGAGGAAATTTAATAGTTGCATTGACCTCATGTGAGAGGCATCATCCTCTTGTTCAATCTCTCTTTCGATTATGACATTTAGAGCCTTTCTTTTAGGATATTCACGTGCCCATTGTGGTCCATCGCACAAGAAGCAATTGGTTTTTGGCTTGAAATTTCTATGCTTTTCCCCACCATTGCCTTCTTTATTGGTAGAAGTAGAGGTGTCAAACGTGCTGGGCCAGCCCGGCCCCGCACGAGGCACAGCACGGTTTGGCCGTGCCTGGGCTGGCCCGGCACGTTCAAAAACCGTGCCCGGGCCCATGCCGTGCCCGGGTGAATTTAATTTAGTGCCTTGCCTGGCCCGGCACGGGTCCATCCCGTGCCGGTTCACGCAGGCACGCATGGCACTGGCGGCGTGCCACACGTGCCGTGGCGTGAGTCGTGAGTCGTGACCCAACCGGGCCCCGCCCCCGTTAAAAAGACCGCGGGTCAGGTCCAAACAGAACCGACCCGCCCCGCCTGCCCTGCCCCTGCCGTGCGCCCGTGCTGCCTGGCCAAGCCAAGCCGTGCCCGACTTTAACACACCATGCCGTGCCGTGCCCGGCACGGCCGGGCACGTGAAAAACGGGCCGTGCCGTCTAGGCCGGCCCGTTTGACACCTCTAGGTAGAAGTCACTCTTGATCCTTCCTTTTCGTTATAGCTTTTGTATCCCCTGCCTCCCCCACCTTTGGCATGGCTACCCTTGAAGGATGGCTTGGTTTAAGAAGAGTCTCCTCTTCGGAAATCCATGAATGACTCTACTACTACCATGGACATGGCTAAGTCTTGGATACCATGTCTCCTCAATTATTGCTCGGCCCAACCTTGCAGGTTCTCCATGAAATTAAAGAGGAGTTATTTTTCATTCATATCAAGAGCCTCGAGCATCAAGGAAGAGAACTCATTAACATAGTCACAAATAGATCTCATGTGCTTGAGATGCATGATCTTTCTACGAGCTATATATCCCACGTCTTCTGGATAAAACTACTTTTTTATCTCTCTTTTGAAATCGACCCATGTGTCTATGGTGCACATCCCTCTTTCTATCTCCATAAATTTTCTACGCCACCATAGAGTTGCATTATCAGTGAGATAAAGAGTAGTATTGCATACATTTGTTGCCTCGTTAATTAATGATATTGCCTCAAAATATCTTTTCATGTGCCACAAGTAGTTATCTAGCTTTTTAGCATCCCATTTTTCCATGAAAGTGTGAGGCTTTGGCACATCCACCCTTTGGGACACATGAGTGGACATAACCTGAGCTGACAATGCCATCTTGTAGATTACCACTTCTTATTTTAATTCCTCCTCATGCTTGGTCAAGACCTCCACCCTTGATTCTAAGCTAGTGAGCATGTCCATGACATTCATAAACTCCTCATACGACACCACTGAGATCGGTGAGCCTTGCATCCCCTCTTGAAGGTCTAGGATCTGCATCTTGAAATCTTCTAAATGAGAGCTCGATACCATATCCACCAAGTTACTCTCACATGTTGCAACCTAGCTCTGATACCAACTGTCACAGACTTAGTCTTTTTTGCCAAGTTCTCATGCGGCACTTAGACAACTTAACCCTTATATGTTGATAAGTCAGCCTTACTTTCACCTTGTTTGTTATGCTTGGTATCTACCCACAACTTGGAAGCAAAGAGAATTTGAGAGAACACTTGAAAATAAAGAAAATACTTTATTGAATAATGAAATCTTACAAGAAACTCTCAACTTGGTGGTTTACAAATGAGACCACCTCCTCCTTAAATACATGCATATGGAAGGGTCTAGAACCTTTGAAGGTTCCCTATAAGTCTAGAGAATTCTAGAATAATCTAGGGTAATCTCCTTTCTTCCATACAAGTGTGGACTTCTTCGGAATCTTTTAGAATGTTCTGAATTCTTTGAGTGAGGGTGTGACATACAGCACCACGAAGAGCACTATGCTGATCCAAACATCACAATCAGCTATTGGTCCTCTGCTCGACTTGCATCCATCATAAAGTCAACTTTCAATAACTCATATTGATGAGATCGCATTTATGCTGCATAAATCAAGTGGTAGTGTGGCATATGCCATGTGACAGTGTACACAGTGGGTGTGTGGGTGGAAAGGTAGTGGGCAATTATATGCATGTAGCGTGGTATGCTTTGTCTGGTAGTGTGGGCAGTGAATGCATGTAATGTGTTATGGTAGTGTGCAATATTTATATGTATATAGTGCTGAAAAATTAAAAAATAAAAATTGATTTCATGTGTGGGTTATATTTTAGCTGATAGATATTTTGGCTGCAGCAATTTGTGTTGGATTGCACTAAAGGAAGTAATCTAGCTTTCTTCTGGTCACATCTAGCTCTCTTCTTGGTGCAGGCTCAAACTGTTTCAATTTTAAGGCTCAAATATCATCAACAAAAACACAAAAACTCTTATTTCACAATAGAAATATTTCAAAAAAACAAAACAAAAATCAAAATCAAAATCAAAATCAAAAACCAAAATCTGCATGAACATTTAACACTTGAAGTCATCAACTTCCAATATTGATGCAATGTTTGCAAAGCAAATGTCCTACAAAGAATCATGGTTAGGTTAGTCTTCCAAGCAAAGAACAAAACCAGAATCAAAAAAAACAATGCCACCAAAAAAATCTTTTCCTTTAGCTACACATATGCAAAAAGCATGTTTCCACAAGTTGCTAACTGTTCTTTCTTCAAGAAGTAAGTAGATAAGTGCTTTAAGACTGCAAATCTAGTGAAATACTTGTGTTGGAGTAGCTCTTTCAACTTATTATCAGATATTATTCTATGCATAACTGAAAGATCCATTTAAAAAACAAGAACATTTAACGATTAATTGAAATTGAAGAATAGCGCCATAGATTCTCTTTTGGAAAGGGTAAAGATGATTGATGTTGGCATACATGTAGATTATATCCTTTTATATAGTCTCACATCTTTTACAATATCAGAACAAGATTATGCATCTTCACCTATGCCAATAAATTTTATGAGAGCGTCTGAAAGATGAACAGGAAACCAAAAATCCAAAAGTTCAGAAAAAATAACAAAAACCAAAAAACTATTCGGAAATAATTCTGATACAAAAGTTACATGGTTAAAACAAAAACATAACATAACATCAGCAATTAAAACAAAATCATCCTCATAATTAGCTGGTGCATTTGTGCTAGCCTCTCCTACGTGGTTTCATAGTTGGAAGTCGGAATGCTATCTATCACGTTATGGTCGCTAACTGTGACTCCATATAAAATATTTGATATTGCATTACATTCTTGATTTCTTTCATCTCATCATTCACTTTTTTTATTTCTTGCATTTCTTCCTTCAAATGAGTAATCTGCTCATCCTTCTCTTCTTTCATTTCTTGCATTTCTTCCTTCAAATTAGAATTTTTCTCATCATTCTCTTTCATTTCATTTCCATTACTTACTGTTCGACCACCTCATCTACCACTTTTCTGATAGAAAAATCAGATGCATGACTACTACAACAAAATGCCACTCTCTTCGAGCTGATGCCATACACTCGCTACTTCTTTTGACCTTTCATAGCCAATTGGTTGAAGATCCATAGAATTTTCAACTTGTTGAGAAGCAGTTGTCCCATGTTCCTCCATAAGTTCCTATAATAAAACAGAAAAAAAAAATACTATTCTAGATATACATATAAAAAATCTAATATTTTCATTCTACACAACTTTCAAAATTTATTGTAGTATTCTAAAATTGTATTAATATAACAAATTCTTATATCAATTATCTGAGACTTGTTGTCAACAAACTGACCATCCATATCTTCACATGCATCTTTTTGAAAATCTCATAAAAATTGAGATCTCGACCCAATTATCCAGCCTAGAGTATGTATTTATTAAATTAAAAATTAACAAATGTTAAAAAATTTTAGCTAAAATAATAAAACCGTGCATATATTTGATTTTTTTTGGACTATTAAGCCAACTATTAAATATATAAATGTTTTAAACTTATAAATTGTACCAAATCTTGAGCGTGCTCAATGCTCGACTTTGACCCTCTTGTGTTGCGAGACATTCATGTACCTAGTCCAGCTACCTCAATCTGTTGATTTTTGCTAGTCGTCTCTGATTTTTTCATCACATCTGGCTCCTCCCAATACTTAAGCCACTCATCCTCGAGGATAAAATCAAGCCTATCTTTTAGATTCTTTAATTTATGGACAAAATATAAGTACCATTCAACACCTATGCTCTCCAACAATGACTTTATCTGTCCATTAAATTTGGGTGCCCATGTGCACAAATTCTATAAATATATAATTCACAAAAAAATGTATTAATAATGACATAATTATTTAATACTTGAATAATAACTAACATAATAGTTAACTAATTAGATAATTAATTTTCAATGCTTTTGTTTCTTTGTTTTTACCTAAAAGTCATTAAAGTTAGTATCATTTGTCGATTCAAAAACTCTCTTCCATGAGAATGCTTTAGAATCAAATATTTTCTTGAAATACTTTGTAATTATAATCGAACACTTATGAAATAGAATAAAACTATAAAAATAAATAAATAACATTGAAGACAATCAATTCATAACTATATATATATAACTAAAACCACTAACATGAACATCATAATTTTTATTCAAGTAATATTTGCATATTTTATATACCTTCCATCCACATTCTCTATTACTAACTTAGCACTGAATGCAGAGGAAGGCACAACATTTGATGATGTCGATAGTGCTTTAAATGGGGGAACTATCAATGTAAAATGTGGTGTAGAAGATAGTGATGGATCAAAAGTATGTGCAAGAGGGACAAAGGGTGGTGGGCTTATATCTAATAAAGGTGATGGTAAAGGTGTTAATGATGGTGATGGTGGTGGAGATGGTGATGGTGATGGAGATGGTGATGGTGATGTTGAAGTCTAGATATGGTGGGTATGAAATGGTACTGATTTTGCAACAATATGTAAACTACTAGATGAATTTCATCCATTTCTACATCCACTTCCACCTCCACCATGAAAATGTCCTTTAGGCACTATCTGCTTCACAAAAAATAAAAACATAAAAAAATAATAGATATATGATGAAAAACCATGCATTTTAGAATAATTCAGACCAATGGATTTTAACAAAATATAAAAAGTATTTGATACTATAATATTATTATACAATTATAACGATTTAATTATCACCATCACTATCATCCTCCAATGGATCTTTTGTCATTTCATTTGATTCTTATAAAAGTTCTGACTCATCTTTAGATAGAAAAAGATCATCTTCAATTTATATTAGGCCGCCATTTGAGTCGCATAAGTTTTATGAATCTTCATCTACATGCACATGCTCAATATTGTTTATGTCATCTTCTTGAAATGTTTGTGCAATAGCTAAGTTTGTACTTCTTTGTTGAGAAATTGGTACTTCAAAATTTGATCGAGTTTTGATTTTGCAAATAGCCCACTAGTAACTCTTATCATGAGGTAAACTCGGATATGTATAGTAATATACTTGAGTTGCTTGAACTACCATAATAAATGGCTTATATCGATTATATCTGTATTTATTGTTAGCATCCACTAGCTTATAATCCAAATGAATTGTTGTACCCACATTTCATATAGGATCAAAATACTCGCATTTTAATAATACAATCCTATTATTTTCTAGTCTAGGATACTCCAACTTAATAACTTCAACGAGTTGATCATAATAATCAATCTCATCTACACTATAATTTGAGCCTGTAATGCATACACCACTATTCATAGTTGTTTTAGAAGAACCATGCTCGATTATGTGCAATTTATATTAATTGACAAAATACCCAGGATAGGTTGTTACATATCTAAATTAGCATTTACTTAGATTCTGAATTAATATGTTGGAATCTCCATTTGAAGTATCATTTTCTTGTTCTATAAATTAAACAAATGATATTAAAAACTAAAAGATACTAATAAATCAAATAATTAAAAAAATTAATACTTAATAATTCTCACTTAGTTTTTGAACCAATTCGCAAATTTTATTTCTATCATAGAATCGACCTCATGGCTAGAAATGGTTATTTGCCGATATTTTAACTACTCAACATAAACACTGCACAAATATAAATAGATGGAGAACAATGTATATCAATTTTTTAATTTTTTCTTATTAAAGATAAAATTAAACTATGATTAAACCTGCAACTATTTTGGGTATACATACTCAATATATGGTGCAACCTCCTCATAATTAAGTAAAACATAGCTTTTGGTGGCTTTGTACCCTTCATCTGTCATATATCTTTTCTTTGCTCTTCCAAATACTCTTCTAGTGTGCTTGAAAATAGATAACTTGTCCATATATTCATCTTCTACCAACACACGACCTTTATCATTCAGAGGCATATTTCTCTTCTTTCTATTGACATGATCTTCAAAATAATAAGAACAAAAAGATGATGCTTCTTCTAGTAAATATACATTGTAAATTGAACCTTCAACTTTTACGAAGATACCTATGACCATAATGTTAGGTTTCAAATAAATCAAATTACAATATTAATATTAACTTATGATGATTATCAAACCACAACTGTTTACCACTGAATTTGAAGGTAAATGTATCAAACTTTTCCATCAATATGGGCATGCTAACCATACAGTACTCCAACCCAAGGTTTTTAGACCCGGCCTGGGGTATTGACCCGAGGAGGGGAGAGGGTCAGAGGTTCAACCGGAGGGATAGACCCAGTTTATATATAAAATAAAATATATTTTTTTTCTTATAAATAAAACTTAATTTTCATTGAGTAATAAAATTAAAGAGATACATCTAATACACATTAAAAAGATACATCCAATACATAATCAAGTTCATACTTCATATAATAATAAAATTAGACAGTTAGCAAGTTATATTAGATTAGACATTATCATCTCCATCTCGAAGTAGTAAAGATGAATTACTTGAACATCCACTACAAATATCACTAGCTCCGAATATATCCACTCCTAAATCATTGTCATAAAAATTTTTTAAAAATAACTCATTTAAGTTAAAATAAATAAATACATATAACAAAATAAAATAACACACAAATTTAAAAAAATTACATTGGGCGCCAACAATATTGAAAGTCTTAATAAGCATAGGAACTGAATTATTTTGATTAATAATATTAAAAAAATTAATAAAATAAAAAGTTGAAAAATTATGTAGTTTTTTCAGAAATAGTGCCGCATGATGAAAAAAAGAAAAAAAATGGATGGGTCAAACTGGTTAACCCGGCACCAGGTCAACCGGGTTACCGGTTCAACAGGCGGGTGGTAGGTTTTATCCTAGTTTTTTGCTCTCCTGGTTTTTCTGGTTCAACTGGACTGGTTCCCGGCTCGGTCCCTAGTTTTTCTGGTTGGACCGGCCAAGTCGGTCTAGGTTTCACAACCATGCTCCAACCAGACAATATTGATATGTAAATAAATCACTTACCATCCACATAAGGGCCGCCCGCATAATGAAATTTTACTTCTTTGAGATATCATATGTATTCACCCCAACATCCCACAAATGAGTTGACTCTACTATAAGAGGTTGTAAAAAAACATCCGACATGTTTTTCAGATTTTTGACTATAGAATCAATATTGACAGAAACATATATTACTCATTCATACACAACCATGGAGGTAAATTATAAGGTGTCACTATCACTGGTCATGTTGAATACTATTGTCTAAATTGGCCAAATGGATAAAAACCATCAGTGTAGAGACCCAATATAACATTTCAACTTTCAACTACAAAATCTTGATGTATATGAATAAAATACTTCCAAGCAAGTGAATCTGATGGATAACTCATCACCTCTTCTTCAACCTCATGCTCAAAATACAACCTCATATCATGTGCTGTAGCATTTGATGCATATAGTCTATACAATCAAGGAATTAAAAAAAATTAAAACATCTTCTTAAATGTAACTTTCATCTTTTATCACATATCTGCAACACAAGGCACCTTCTTAAACCGAGTTACAGCTAATTAAATCACTATCACCACCCCAATATAACATATATCAATTGAAACAAAAATCAATTTTTTCAACTGGTAGACCCATACCTCGTAGTAACTTTTTAGTATTGTAAAAGTTGTTAGTGGCCAAATTATTATCCGAAACAATCTCTTTCATGAGTTATGTCACCTAATTAGATAATTTCTCAGATATATGAATTTCTGACTTAATGCTTATAAGTCGAGCCACAAGTGACAATTGCGAATGTATTTTACAACTAGGGCACAAATCATCTTCTATAGCTTTTAGCATATCATAAAATTTATGAGCTTCAGGATTAAGTGGTTCATCCATGTAATTCATATTGAAGTCACTACCAGCAACTTCCCATGACCATTTTATGATATGCATATGATTCATTACCCTCATTTCGGTCAATATTCAAAGTCATTGTACTTTCCCCATGATAAATCAAAATATAATAATTTGGTACAAAGCCATATTTAACCACATGGTATCTTATAGTGTTTACATCACAAAAAGGCATATTCTGACACTCGCATTGTTTACATGAACACTTAATTTTATCTCTATCCATCCATCTCGATTGACTACACGCAAAGTTGATACAAGTTTCTAGCCCACTTAAAAATTCTTCATTCAAAATTCCATTCATAAACCTTTTGTACATCCATTGACGATCCGAACTCATTTTGTCCTATTATATTTGCAAAGAATAATACTCAATCATACTTATGAATGAAACATAAAATGACTTTAAATAATACTGATAATTAAATAAAATCACTTACAGATGAATATGCAAAGATAAAATATCATGAATATCGAGGCAATGCATTTGTAGAATCTACATGAAGAAACATAGTATTTATTAGCACCTTAAAGATTAAAAGATATCACACTATTACTAAATGAAGGGATCAAACCACGTGGTTGGACAAGAAAGGGAAGTAAAAAAAGGATTTGAAAGTTTGAAGGAGTAAGCTTCTCACTTCTCAATGAAGATCAAAAATTTTAAATTTCTACTGTCATTCAACTTAATCTTTGAATATTAAAATAAAAAAGAAAGAAAATATTAATGAAATGAAGATCCTATTCCAAGAACTCTTGGAAAATGAATTAATAAAAAATTCAAACATGAACAAAAATAGATTTGGACTATAAAACATATCATATAAAGTATTCAACTAAAAACATAGATATGAAGGAAGCTATAATTACAGATTCTTAACATTAAAAAGATAGATTGATTAGAGATACAAAGAATTACAGACATTATCATTAATATAATGTAGGAACACTTGTATAACTATATGACAATTTCACAGATAAGTGAATGGATGATACATGTTTACTTATTATGTTTATATGCATAAAAATTGTATGCATAATGTGTTTGTGCATAATATGTTTATGTATAAATAGGTGACGAATAACATTTTAATGGATGAACATGTTTTTATTCATAACATGATGCATAAACAATATGCATAACATTTTGCTATAAGCATAAACATGAAATACGTTTAACATGTTTCTATGCATAATGTGTTATTATGCATAAAAATGTGTTTTTGCTTAAACACACTAAGCATACCATTTTTATGCATAATGTGTTTATGAATAAATAGGTTATGCACAACATTTTATGCATAAATATGTGTTTGAGCATAACAAGTTTATGCATAAATAAATATAATTTATTTTCTAATAATAGAAGGGTAATTATGGGTTTCAGATTTTGGATACAAAAAAAAAAGACCCAAATCATAAATAATTTTGATTTGGGTCCCTAAATGTTAAAAAAAGTGGTTATATTATAATTATTTGCATTGTGTGATCTCCTAACATAATTTTTCCATTTTTATCATGCTTTATCTATTTTTTTTACCATCATATATCATAATTTTTCTAAATATATATATATATATATAGTTTTTTATTTTTATTTATATTTTTTATAATTTGTATAAGAAAATCACTTATGTGGTAAACCTAACTACATATGATAATTATTATTTGAAAACTAATTTGTTTGTGCTTAAAATAAAAATATACCTATTTATTATATTAATATCATTGTGAAAAATAATATTTTTTACAAGTATTTACCCTGCAAAAAATATATTAAATAAATTTTTATTTTTGTAAAATTACACTAAATATCTATATTCATTTTACGTGAGCTGACAAGATATCTTTAGAAAATGATATCTTGATATATATTTTTCATATATGATATTGTTCAAATTAATTGATAGATTACATGATGAATTAGAGTGAAATTTTAAAATTAATTGAATAAAGATAAAATATTAGATAGAATAGTTTCTATTTGGTTAAGAGAAAAATATTATAAAATTATATATAATTATAAATATAGTTACTTGTATATATATTCATACAAGTAGTTATATGCAGTTATACATATATGTATACAAAGTTATAAACATATATATAGATTTACATATATGAATAAATATATGTATACATAGTTACACATATAGTTATATTTAATTATATAGAGTTTTATATAGTTATACAAATATTTATAAATAGGTATACTTATATAGTTAAACATAATGGTTGTATGTTGTTATACATGTAATTATAAATATAGTTACATTTGGTTATACATATAGTTACAAATATAGTTATACTTATATTTATATATGTAGGTATATATATTTTTCCTCAAAATTTTATATATTTATACATATAGTTATATATAGGTATAGATATAGTTAAATAGATTTTTATATACTAATATATAAAAATGTATATTAAATATATGTTATTAATTATATATTTAAATATAGTTATGTATAATATTTTTATAGTTATACATATAGTATAAGACAATTATTTATAGTTATATGTTCTTATACCAATAGTATATTTAGTTATAAATAGAGTTATATATAATTATATTTAATTATACATTTAGTTATAAATATGTATGTAGTTAAAGATTTAGTTATATGTAACATTTTTATAGTTATACATATAGTAAAATTCAATAATATATAAATATATTATTATACATATAGTATCTTTTGTTATAAATATAGTATATATAATTATAGATACTATATGTATATTAAATATTATAAATATTTAATATACATATAAAAAAAATAGTATATATAGTTATAAATATAGTTATAAAAATAGTTTACATGGGTACAAATATAGTTAAATTTAGTTATAAAGAGTTTTATATAGTTAAACAAATATTTATAAATTGTTATACATATATAGTTAAACATATAGTTGTATATATGTTATTATAAGTTTTAATATAATTATAGTTACATATGTGATTGCACACATAGTTTTACATATAGTTATAAATGTAGTTATATATAGTTTTTCATGTAATTATATATATATATTGACATATAGCTATGTATAGGTATTGATGTAGATAAATACATTTATATATAGTTATATGTTGATATACATATTGTTAAAATACATTTATATAAAGTTATATATATATATGTGTGTGTGTGTGTGTGTGTGCGTGTGCGCGTGTGTGCGTGTGTGTGTGTGTGTATTTATGTATGTATGTATGTATATTAAATATATGTTGTTAAATTTATATATAATTATGTATGCTATTTTTATAGTTATACATATAGTAAAATACATATACATATATATATATATATATATATATATATATATATATTTATGTGTTATTAATCTTAGGATCATCATATTTACATAATTTATTATGTAAATATTAAATATGTTGTTGTATACACAATGCTTACCACAAATACTAACACCAACTTTGTGATTAACATCCAAAACCACAAGCCTATTTGAGTGGCAAAATACATGGATATCAAGCCTACATACCTACCATGCAACATCAACATCCACACAATAAGAACACAATATATCACACATACATGAAGTATGTATATGAATCAGTGTATTAAAGCAATCCAAGAATGACATGGTGATTAATGATTTTGGTACTTATAATGATTTACCATGAACATCCAGATTAATATTGTGTCCATGAGAAGGATCTTCGGCCATTTATATAATTATGGTAAAACTTGACTTTACACGACATCATACCGACACAAATATCTACTTTATAATTTCTATGGAAAATGCAATATATGGTAACAATTAGGGTAGAAGAAGAATTTAAAAAAAAAACAAACAACAGAATCTAAACACACACTCCTAAATTAAGATAATCAATGAAGAGTTAGGATATACCTCAAATCAATAAGAAACTCGTGGCTAAAGAAATTCTCACTTACTCTACTATTAGGTTATGATGTATCCATGTCGAGAGAGTGGCAGACTGTGGAGGAGTTAGGTGCTTGTTAGAGTTGTCTCAGTAGTCTAGACAACAAGTGAATGCAGAAGGATAGTGTTTTGAAGTTTTAAAATTCTCAAAATATTTTAATTTTTCATTTTCAAAACATTAAATAAATAATAAATATATAAAATACGTAAAGACTCATTTTTTTATTATCAAATCATTTTTCAACAAATTCATGTGCGTGTAGCAAGGTACACATGAAAAACAAACACCTTATAATTTTTAATTATCAAATTAATTAAATAATAAATATATAAAATAACTTCAAAAAATAGATGTTTAGCCTTGTAACTAGAAAAAAAAATTAGGTGGCTACAAAATTTGCAAAATTCATATAACAAGGCACACATGAAAAGATGATTAGTCTTCAAATCACTCTCCTAAGAGTTATAAAATACTCTTTATATTTAAAAATGTATAAATATATATATTTTATGTTTATAAATTTTTAAGAATTCATATTATTTTTTATGTAGATAAAATGAAATAATTTTAAAGGCATAAAATTTATATTATTTGATATAATTTATAATTTATAAAATTCTAAAAATTACTTAAAATGAAAAGATTATTAAAAAATTATATATATTATTTTAATAATATATATAACTTAATAGTAAAAATCTTACTCAATTATTTAATTCTTATCAATTTCAGTAAAAACAAACATCTATATATTTATTTTTAAATATTAATTTATTTTCTTTTAAATTTTATGAAAATTTTGAAATTTTTTTTATAATTCAAAATTTACAAATTTTTTAATAATTATATTTTTAAGAGTTTCCTATAATCAAAAAAATATTTTTTTAACTTAAAATAATATTAATATTGACTAGTTTATTCATTAATTCTGATATTTTTGTAAATATATTTTATTTAATCATACAATGAATTATCTTAGCTTTTTATTAGTATAAATTTTAATGTATATTCATTTATTTTTTAAAATATCTTTAAAAATTAGTATAATTATAGAATTATTTATTTAATGTTATTTAATGCAAATATTTAAATTTCATAATTAAAATTTTTAAAAAAATTATATAATTTTTTTTAAATTATCATAAAAATAGTTATTTTAGTATTTATTAATATAAAATTTTTTTCATATTTATATATATTTGAAATTATATATTTATAATATCCTATTTTTATAATTATATGAAAAGAATGTGTCTTTCAAGGATTGCTCATCTATAGATTATGTCATACCTTTAATATACAAGATTACATAAAATATTAAAACAAATAATATATTAAAAAAATAAAATCATTAAAGATTAGCGATAGAAATTATCTATAACACAAATAGCCAGGGAAACATCCCTAGCTAAATGCATATATTTAGTGAAAATTATCACTTAAGGAATAATCACTTGTAATTAAATATAAATATCATAAAAATAAATTTCAGATAATTATTTAGTGACGTATTTTGTCATGATCTAATTAGCTAGAAAAAATCTGTCGCTAAAGCCTTTGCTAAAATTATCATCATTCTTTACACGAAAATCTATGACAATATTAGCCTGGGATATTTTTCAATCGAAAATTTCCATCACTAATCCATCACAAATTCATCGCAAATTTGTAATTCAATATAAAATCAAAAATATCTTGTTATTCCCTAGCTAATCCCTTGATAATTAGCTAGGAAATTTTCCCTAGCTAAATTTCCGTAGCTAAACTTACATTTTCTTATTGTGGAAATTGTTATGACTTCATGCCCTTTCCAACTTGTGATCCATATACCCTCATCACCATTGTTGTGATAGATGAATTAGAAGCATGACTGCTACAACAAAATATCACTCCCTTCGAGCCGATATCATACACTCGCTACTTCTTATGACCTTTTATTGTCTCCAATTAGATAGGATAATAGTCATTTGGTTAAAGATCCATATGACTCTCATCTTATTGAGAAGCATATAGTTATGTGTATGTATATATATATATATATATATACATATAGTTAACATATAGTTGTGTGTGTGTGTGTGTGTGTGTGTGTATTCATACAAATAGTTATATGTTTTTATAGATAAATATATACAAAGTTATAAACAAATATATAGATTTACATATATGTATATATAATTCCAAATATAGTTATATTTAATTATATAGAATTTTATATAGTTATACAAATATTTATATATAGTTATACACATGTAGTTAAACATAATGTTGTATGTTGTTATACATGAAATTATAAATATAGTTACATGTGGTTATGCATATAGTTAAACTTATATTTATACATGTAGATATATATATTTTTTTATATAATTTTATATATTTTTACATATAGTTATGTATAAGTATAGATATAGTAAAATACTTTTTTATATACTAATATATACAAATATATATTAAATAGAAGTTGTAAATTATATATTTAAATATAGTTATGTATAAAGCTTTTATAGTTATACATATAGTAAGATACAATTATTTATAGTTATATATTATTATACATATGATATATATAGCTATAAATAGTTATATATAATCAAACAAATAGTTATATAAAGATATATTCATACAAGTAGTTATAAGTAGTTATACATAAATGTATACAAAGTTATAAACAAATATATAGATTTACATATATGTATACATAGTTACATATGTAGTTATACTTAATTATATAGAGGTTTATAGTTATACAAATATATATATATATATATATATATATATATATATATATATATATATATATAGTACACATATAGTTAAACATAATGTTATATGTTGTTATATTGTAATTATAAATATAGTTACATGTGGTTATACATATAGTTACACATATAGTTATACTTATATTTATACATGTAGGTGTAAATATGTTTTCATTTAATTTTATATGTGTACATATAGTTTTCCATAGGTATAGATATAGTAAAATACATTTTTATATACTAATATATAAAAATGTGTATTAAATATATGTTGTTAATTATTTATTTATATATAGTTATGTATAATGTTTTTTTAGTTATACATTTAGGCAAATACAATTATTTATAATTATATGTTCTTATATAGTTATACCTATAGTATATATAATTAAAAATAGAGTTATATATCGTTAAACATATAATTATATATAGATATATTCATACAAGTAGTTATATGTAGTTATACATAAATGTATAGAAAGTTATAAACAATTATATAGATTTACATATATTTATGCATATATCTATACATAGTTACAAATACAATTATATTTATTTATATAGAGTGTTACATAGTTATACAAATATTTATATATAGTTATAAACATGTAGTTGAACATAATGTTGTATGTTGTTATACATGTAATTATAAATTAAACTACATTTGGTTTTACATATAGCTACACATATAGTTATACTTATATTTATACATGTAGGTATATATATTTTTTCATATAATATTATATATTTATACATATAGTTATGTATAGGTATAGATATAGTAAAATACTTTTTATATACTAATATATACAAATAAATATTAAATATAAGTTGTAAATTATATATTTAAATATAATTATGTATAAAACTTTTACGGTTATACATATAGTAAGATACAATTATTTATAGTTATATATTATTATACATATAATATATATAGTTATTAATAGTTATATATAATTAAACATTAAGTTATATATAGATATATTCATACAAGTAGTTATAAGTAGTTATACATAAATATATACAACATTATAAACAAATATATATATTTAATTATATGAATACATATATGTATATATAGTTACAAATATAGTCATATTTAATTATATAGAGTGTTACATAGTTATACAAATATTTATATATAGTTAAACACATATAGTTATAAATATGTATGTAGTTAAAAATATAATTATATATAGTTATACATTTATATAACTATATAACATTTATATAGTTATACATTTAGTAAAATATAATTATATATAGCTATATTATTATACATACAGTATATTTTGTTAGAAATATAGTTATATAGAATTATAAATATAGTTATACATTATTATATAGTCTAAAAAATTAGTTATGTATAGTAATAAATATAGTTATAAAAATAGTTTACATAATTATAAATATCGTTATAAATACTTTTATATATAATGGCATAGGATTATATAATTTAAACAAGTGTTTGGATGTAATATTTGTGTTTAAAATATTTTTATAAATGTTACTTATATATAATTATATATATGTAACACTTTTATAAATATTATATAGTATATATATTATATTTATATAAACAATATAAATATTCTATATTTATATAAAAATTAATATGTTAAATATATGTTTACAAAAATGTATAAATATTTTATGTTATATAATTGTTATATAAAAAATTATATAAATGGATAGTTTTATGTAAATGCTGTATAGATATCTATAAACATTAATACATATGTATAAATATTTATATATAACATTATATGTTAATATAAACATATCAATGTTTATATATAAGGTAATACATTTATTTATATTAAAATATATACATTTATATATAATGTCATAAGATTATATAAATGTATAAAAGTTTATATTTATTGTTATTTTTTTATGATATATTCGAAGACAACAGAAATAGAACTCATTAACATTAAGTTTGTTTTTTCCTAAGTTACAGAAGTAGAAAACATCAAGCATTATTTATTTTTTTAAGTTACATAAGGAGAAAACAAAATGCAAACATTTAGTATCTGAAATCAATAAAACCCTAAAAATTTAAACAATAAAAGAACAAAAATTACACTGATTATTTATTATTTTATTAATAGTGTAGAGTCAAAATCATATAGATGATATGAAAATAGAAGCAAAAAGAAGGAAAATTGGGGGGAAATAAAAAAAAGTTAATACACAAATATTCTATAAAAATGAAAATCTACTAGTGGTAATCAAATTGAGAGAGATGAAGATATGTATATAATATTCCAAAGAAGAAGAACAGTGATAATATTACATGGTAACAAGAAGAGATAGATTTCCTAGGTTGCTCCCGTAGTCATGTTTCACCTATCCTTCGTCATTTGAAAGATATAAAAATTGCTAAGTATTAATGACTTAAAGTTTTTTTCCATTAAACCATATATAAATACTAAACTAGATGTAAATATATATAAAATAAAATACAATAAAATAAGACAAATAAAATTATAAAAAATAAATATTTTAAATAAAATAATTGAAATAGATTTTTATTTAACCATAAATTATTTAATAAATATATAAAATAAAATTTATATAATAATAAAGTGTGCATGTGCGTGTGTGTATGTATTCATATGGTTCTAAATTTAGAAGAATTCAATTTATTTTTTTTAATATAATATGAAATAATTATAAATGCATAAATTTGGATCTTTTGGTCATAATAAATTTTAATATTACAAGTGTTCATTTAATAATCAAACTTAAATATTAAATTTTATAAATCATCAAAATTTTTTTGATGTAATTAAAACATCAATATATTAATCTTAAAATATCAACTTATTTTCTTTTAAATTTTATGAAAAATTTAAAAATTTTTTTTATAATTCAAAAATTTCAAATCTTTTAGTCATTATATTTTTAAAAATTTTTTATAATCATAAAAATATTATTTTATACTTTTATTTTTATAAATATTTACATGTTTATTCATTTATTCATATATTTTTATAAATTTTTTTATTTAATCAAACAATTATTAGTTTTAGTATTTTATTAGAAGTAATTTTTATTTATTAATTAAAATATTTTAAAAATATAATAATTATATAATAAATTATATAATGTTTTTTAATACAAATATTTAAATATTATAAATAAATATTTCAAAAAAGATTAAGTATACTCCTTTAAATAAATTATAATCAAAGAATAGTTCTTTTAGTCATATTTAATATAAATTTGTATTCGTATTTAAATATTTATTAATTTTTTTTATAAATATCATATTTTTATTATTATATGAGGAGATTGTGTCTTTCAAGGATCGCTTATCTATAGACCATGACACACCTTTAATATAGAAAATTATATAAAATAGTAAGCTAAATAATGCTTAAAAATATCATTAAAGACTAGCGATATAAATTATAACTAATCCAAATAGTTATGGAAAAATCCATAGCTAAATGGATATATTTTAAGAAAATAAACATTTAAGGAATTATCACTTCCAATTATATATAAAATCATAAAAAAATAAATTCAGATAATTATTTAGTGATAGATTTAAATTAGCTAGGGAGATTCTGTCGCTAAATTCTTTGCTTTTCTTTTGGTAGAATTTATGAAAAATTTTGTGATGGATTATGCCTAGATCAAATTAGCTAGGGAAATTCCATCGTTAAATCCATCGCTATTAATTAGCTAGAAAAATTCATCACTAAATCCATCACTAACTGTTAGCTAAAAATCCATCACTAATCCGTCACTAATAATCAGATAAAGAAAATTCTGTCACTAAATCCGTCCCTAAATTCTCCACTTTTCTTTGTGCGGAATTTACGAAAATGCAGGTAACAAATTATGTAGGAATCTAATTAGCTAGAGAAAATCCGTTGCTAAAATTCTTCTCTAATAATTAGATATTCTGTCGCTAAATCCATCACTGAATTACTCGCTTTTCATTACACTGAAATTTACGAAAAAAAGTGAGCTAAAAAGTTTTCATTTGACTAATTCCATCACTAATTTATCGCTAATCCATTGCAAAATTTTTATTTAAATGCAAAATCAAAAATCACTTGCAATTCCTTAGCAAATTCCTCGTAATTTTGCTAGGGATTGATCTCTAGCTAAATTAATATTTTATTGTAGTGATATCTATTTTTCTATTTGTCTATCTCTTTATTTATCTATCTCTCCATCTATCTCTCTATATGTATATCTCTCTATCTCTCTATATGTATATCTCTCTATCTCTCTATATGTATATCTCTTTATCTATATATCTTTTTATCTCTTTATTACTCTACCTATCTTCATGTATATTTATCTATCTCTGTATATTTCTATTAATCTATCTGACTATCGATCTATCTATCTATCTATCTATCTATATATTTGTATATTTATAATTCTATCTATTTATCTTTCTATCTATTTGTTTATGTATCTATCTATCTATATGTAATCTATATATTTGTATACATATCTATCAGTCAATTTTTCTATCAATCTCTATATCTTTTTGACTGTTTGTCTATCTACCTATCTGTCTATCTTTCTATCTATTTAACGACTTTCTATCTATCTGTCTATCAAAATATTTATCTATTTATTTATTTATCTATCTATCTGTGATCGATATGACTATCTATTTATCAATTAATTTTTCTATCTGTCTATCTATCTATCTATTTCTCTATCTATTTGTCTATCTATTTATCTTTCAATTTGTCTAATTTCCTATCTATCTTTCTATCTACATATTGGTATATCTATCTATCTGTCGATCTATGTATTTGTGTATCTATCTATTTGTCTATTTTTCTATCTTTGTATCTATCTAGTGGCCTATCTATTTATTTGTCTATATACCAATCTATTTATATGTCTAGCTGTATATATGTCGATTTTGTCTATCAATCTTTCTGTATATCGATCTATCAGAATATTTTTCAATCAATGAATCTATCTATCGATTTGTTCTTATGTCTATTTATTTATTTGTTTATTTATCTATTTCTCTAATTATCTATTTGTTTGTCAATCTATCTAACTATTAATCAGTCTATCTGTCTATATACCTATATGTCTATCTAACTATCTTTCTATCTCTCTATTACACTATATATTTATTGGTATATGAATCTATTTGTATTTCTATCTATCTCTATATCTTTCTATTTGTCTATCTGAGTTTATATCTATCTATCTATTTTAATATTTTTTTATTCTTCTTTCTATTTATGTGTGTGTGTGTGTGTGTGTGTGTATATATATATATATATATATATCTATATGTCTATTTTTCTACATCTCTATCTATTTGTCAATCTATCTATCTATCTATATTTCTTTCTATCAATCTATCTATCTGTCTAACTATTTATTTTCCTTTCTATAAAGAAATCAATCGATATATCTATCTATATGTCTATTTGTCTATATATCTATCTATCTTTCTTTCTTTTTATATGTCAATTTTTCAATTTGTCTTTCTATCTATCTTTCTATCTATGTATCTAACAATATGTCTATTCTTTATCTATCTATCTATATATCTGACAATAAGTCTATTTGTCTAACTCTATATATATATATATATATATATATACATATCTATCTATCTATCTTGTCTATCTATGTATCTATATATATGTCTATCTATCTATCTTTTTTTCTATATTTGTATCAATCTATCAGTCTATATGTCTATATGTTAATCTATCTATTTGTCTATCTTCAATTTATCTATTTGTCTATTTGTCTATCTGTCAATTTTTCTATCTATCTATCAATATATATATATATATATATCATTATATATATTGGTCTATTTGTCTATCACTCCTATCTATCTATCTTTCTTTCTTTCTATTTATCTATATATCTATCAAATATCTCTTTATTTATTTATTTATGCATCTCTCTAACTATCTATCTATTTATCTATCTATATATCTTACTATTTGTCTATCAAATTTTCTATCTATCTATCTATATGTCTATCTATCTTTATATTAGTAGATCTATCTATCCTATTTGGGTATATATCTATATGTTTTCTATTTATATGTCTATGAGTGTATCTATATATCTATCTATTTGTATTTCTATATATCAATGAATATGTCTATCTATCTATCTATTTATATATTTGTATAACTACCTATCTATCTAACTGTATATCTATGTATCTGTCTATATATCTATTTGTCGTTCTTTCAATCAAACAATCAATCAATCTGTATATATCTATTTGTGTATCTATCTATCTATATGTCTATATGTTTATCAATCTGCTATATGTATATCAGTTTATCTGTATATCTACTTATCTATCATTCTATTTATCTATGTATATGTCTATAAATATATCTATTTATTTGTATATCTACCTATTTATCTATATGTATATGTTTCTTTATATATATTCGTCTATCTGGCTATCTATCAATATTTTTTATATATCTATTTATCTATCAATAAATATTTTTTTCTATCTCTCTATTTATTTATTTATCTATCTACCTATCTAGCTATGTTTCTACCTATCTATCTATATATCTATCTATTTGTCTATATATATATATATATATATATTTATATTTATATTTATATTTATTTGTATATCTATGTATATGTCTATGTGTATATCTATGTAAGTGTCTATCTATCTATCGATCTATATTACTTGTTGTGTATCTGTGTATATATCTATCTATCTATTTTCTTATCTATCTATATGTCTATCTTTCTATTTGTATATATGTCTTTCTAATTTTCTATCTATCTATCTATTTGTCTATATATCTATTCATCTTTCTATTT